>CATIWQ010287211.1:0-26898 GCA_949673415.1 Euphorbia schlechtendalii
TAAGATTCAAGGGGATATTAATTTTAAAAAGAAACAAGTAACATTATATTCATATTTTCAAAAATCTTCTTAGATTAGTTATGAATTATATGAAATATATTTTTACAAATTGTGAATTATTAATTTATATGTCAAATGGGACCTGTATGAATTTATTTTTTCGTATCATCTTATAAATTTAGCGAATTATTAATTTAGCACGTTGGTCCCGACTAGGGTCCGAAGAAAATTATTATTTTAGCGAGATTATTAATTTATCGAGTATTAATTTAACAAGGTTCTACTGTATATGGGAAATCCCCGATTGAGAAATTGAGAAATTCAAATCTCCAAAACCTTAATGGAGATGGGGATGATGGATATTTTTCCCTCAAACAATAATAGTGATGGGATGAGAAGTGCATTCCCCGTCCCATTAACCTCAATTTTCAACCATAAACATTGCACAATTTCCAAACTTTATTTACAACACATGATGAAAAATAATGAAATTCACGTACATGTATGATAAACATGACTTGAGTTTCATTACACGAAATAAAAAAATCTTAAAATGACATACACAACCGTCTCTTTGTCATCTCTCGGCACTCGGATGATATATCGGTGGCAATAGAAATTATTTTTACAGACCACTTTTAAATTGAATTTACGTATACATTCTAAATAATTCTAGCTTACATGTTCAGTTTTTTCATCCATGTGCAATTACAATCTGGTCTCCTAGACAAAGGGACTTTGTTTTTGGTAAATACATTCGATTTTCATTTAAAGTATCAATATATAATATATACAGTTATATTAATTATTGGGTAAACTTAAAAAAAGTATCATGTGATTTCACTAATTTGCAACATGGGGTTTGAGGAATTTATTTTTGAAAAAAGGGTCCATGGTTTTGAAAAATTTACAAATATAGTTTTCTCATTAATAAATTATATCACGAAAATAGGTAATCTTGTTTATTTTTATAAGAATTTTTGCGAGATGGTTCATATACAATACACATCATTGATAAATTTTGTAATTTTTTGAATAGTCTAGATATTTTTTTAATTAAACTATGATAATGAACTTTAAAAAATCATAAAAAATAAAAAATATTTCTGAAATTTACTCAAATCATGAAAGTAAAATTTTAAATAATAAGGTTTATATATTAGTATGTTCAATTATTTCAAATATTCAATGTAACATCACTATTTTGAAATCACAGACCTTCTTTTGTAAATTTTTTGAAACTACAGATCCCTTTTTATAAAAAAAATTCCTTAACCTCCTTTTACAAATGAATGAAACCACGGAATACCTTTTTGAAGTTTACCATTAATTATTTAAAGGTAAGAAAGGAAAGTATAGTATAGAGTGGACGTAGGTAGGTAGGTAGCAAAATAAGCAAGACAACTCAAATTCCATATAAAAATTATGCCAAAATGAGCACAGTCCAAGTTCACTTGGCTTGTGCTATTTATTACATGTCGTTGTTAATATGTTTCATATTATATAACCGCATATTTATTCATTTTTTGCTCTCTTATGTTTTTTAAAGGACATGCTTCCGAAAAACAAATATATAACGTGTTTCATTCATTTGTAAAATGAAGTACGAAAGATATCTTTTGATAAGATTATCCGCAATTTCATAAGAAATTGTAAATAAGGAATCTCTTCAATATTAAATTATGTCACAACAATGGATAATTTTATCCATTTTCATTTAGAATTTTACGGGATTGTTAATAAAAAAGCAATATACATCATCGATAAGTTTTGAAATTTCTTTAATAGTGTAAGTGTTTTTTTATTAAACTATGATGATAAGCTTTAAAAATTAAAAAAAAAAATAAATTCTTACGTTTAATTTTTAAATAATTAATGAGGTTAAATCATGAGAATGCTGAATTTTTAAAATATTTACTGTAACACTACTATTCTAAACAAAAAGTATTTTTATCCTTTTATGGTCGTTTCTTTAAATCACAAACCCTCTTTCACAAAAAAATCTTCAAATCTTGTTTTGCAAATAAGTGAAATTGTATGTTACTTTTTTGAAATTTGTTTTTTCATAAATTCTCCATGGTTTATGTCCACTTGCATTGACCCTAAAACAAGTGAGAGTTGGATATTGGCTTGTACCATCAACCATTAGAAGAAACTGAGTTTTTCTTGGTATTAAGATTATCTAAAGTAGTAAAGTTTAACTAATCTCAAATATATATTAAATATAAATAATTGAGATTTAATGTATTGCAGACTGTGCATACAACTAAATTTAAGATCTCAACTAAGGTTGAGAGCGGGGCTCATTAGGCCTAAGATTGCATTCCCCATAATTATCCATCCCCATCTAGGAATCGAGGTTAATTTTTTTCCCGTTCTCCGTCAAAGATTCTCCAATTTACAGCTAAGTCCGGTCAAATATGAAAGTTCTATGTTAAAGTATCATATAATTACAAGTATTTTGAATCAATACTTCGAAAGATATAGTTTAAAATATAAAGATAAACTAAACAAACTAAAAAATTCATTCAAAATCAGTATTAGGTCAATTCAGAAAACCATTTAGTAATTTTTATAAGTTAAATGATGTTGAAAATCTATTTTATTTATACGATAGTAATGTAAAAATTCACCGGTCTTAACTCTTTAAATTCATTGTAATTGTTTTGTACATATGAGTGTTTATATTTATTATAAATTTAGTCTTGTTTAAGTTTATCGGGTTCGGAATTTACAGGGTTGAAGAATGCTTTCCACACCCCTATCCAGGATTCATGGATTAAAAAGTATCCATCCCTACTCATGAGGATTCTTAAAAGGAAAAATAGCCTTTCAAATACGAGGAACTAACATTATTCAAATCTCAAGCATGTGGGTTATTTAAAACACTCCCTCTCAGGCCAAAATCCACTACAGTGAACCAAATTACTAACTCAACATATACAAAATATGTAATACCAACATCATAAGTTCATAACCAAAATCTAATATTTTTTGAAAAACACCAAAATCTAATATATACATGAACAATTACTAGCTCAACATATACAAAAATATCTATTAGTTTCTACAAAAAAAATCAAGTCAAAATACATGTTAAGTCTCCTAAACTTGATAATTTTTGCTTAATATCCCCTGAACTTTCAAATGAACCCCGAGCCTCCAAAACTTAGTACAAGTGAACCTTCAACTCTTAAAATTTAGTACAAGTGAACCGTTGAACCCCCTCAACTTGGCATAAATGAACATTCAAGCCATTTCAATTAACATATAAATTTAATCAAATATGTAGCTACGAATACACAATTCATATAATCACTCCATTTTCATTACTAACTAACATCTATATAATTAAGATGAGATTCGAAGATTCAATTATGTCAAGCTAAGTAACATTCAATTTAACAGGTTGAGAGGCTTTAAAATTCAACTGACATGATTACTGACATGATTAGGAGACTCAAGATATTTTTTTTTTTCAAAAATCAAACATAAACCTCAAACACATCACAAGCACTTGAAAACTAAGATATGTAAATTAATATTTCCAATCCAATTGAAATGCATGGATAAAAGAAGTAGTAGAAACTAGAGAATAAGACAATAAAATTTATAAGGGCAAAGATTTTAAAAAAGAAAAAGTATACGTACGAGTAGTCAAAATAGCCACATGAAAGGGTACTATATTCACCAGCCCCATTATTATCCCCCTGACTTTCCAACTTTCCCTTTCCTCTCGTACCCCTACTCATCCTCCACGTGTACGGTCCACAATTCCCTATTTACAACTCTTATAGGGTTACTTTCGTCTTTGCAAACAAGAAAGGACATTTTTGGCAACTTCAGCTTGATAAGAAAGTAGAGAAAAAAAGGAAATCTATTTCTGCCTTTTCCACTCTTCTCTCAAGACGACAGAGTAGAAACAGTAGAGAGACTAGGCCAACTCGTGTACGATCCATAGCCTCGCCGGACCTCAATATCACCGTCTTTTTCCTTCCCGTCGATTGTATTGTCTCGGAAATCATGGTAGATACCGGTGTTGTTCACTTTCCCGCCAGTCTAGACCCCGAAGCTCAAGAGTTTCGGCCGACAATTCACCTCACCGCCGCCGCAGCAGCTGTTGCTTTGCCTCACCAGATGCCTCTCTTTCTACCTCTGCTTCCTCCACCGCCTCCGGTTTACTATCCATACGTTGCTCCCGAGCAGTATCCTGCGCCGGGAGGTTATGTGACGGTGCCAACTCTTCCGCCGCAGTCGGCGGTGCCGACTCGGACCCTGGTGCTCAGTTCCGTACCGAGTGACGTTAGCGAGTCGATGATTAGGAGAGAATTGGAGGTTTTTGGCGACGTTAGAGGTGTATTGATGGAGAGAATTAGCGACGGAATTGTAACTGTTTATTTCTATGATCTCAGGCATGCAGATGTGGCGTTGAAGGAGATTAGAGAGCGACACATGCAGGAGCAAAGTAGGCGGAGGAATTTCTTCGCCGTGGTTGACCGAAGTCCAGGTTTTGTCGGTTTAGGTGATGAGTTTTTTGCACCAGTACTTCCGCCGGCGCGTGGACTCATATCCGGTTGTGCTGTTTGGGCTCAGTTTATCACTCCGTCGTGTAACGATGTCCCTGACGGGCATAACCATGGGACTATTGTGGTTTTTAATTTAGATCCTAATATTTCATCTTCTTCTCTGAAAGAGATTTTCCAAGCTTTTGGTAATCTTCAAATATTTTGTGCATTTGAAAGATCTGCAACTGATTTGATTATTGCTTTTTGATGGATTTTTTGTCAATTTCTTCTTGTGATGCGTCCCTTTCTTCCACAGGATACTAACAAAAAGAGACTGTTCTAGTGTCTTCATAGTGTAGTTTTGTTATTTACTGTAGGAATTTTAATTAATTGTGCTTTATTGTAGGTGCTGTTAAGGAATTGAGAGAGACGCCATTAAAGAAACAGCAAAGATTTATCGAGTTCTATGATATACGAGATGCGACTAAAGCTCTCAGATCAATGAACGGAAAGGAAATTTATGGCAAACAAGTTGTTATCGAGTTCAGCCGCCCTGGCGGCTTTAGCAGGAAGTTTTTCAATGCAACCGCCGCTTCAAAATCCCCCGCCCTTTCTGATAAATTCATGAAATCGAGAATTTCCCGGTTTCAGCCTCAGTATCAATCAATTCCGCCGCCACCTCCGCCGCCACCGCCGATGCAGCGTAGATATTCTGGTCGTCCGCCTCTTCATATTCCTCCTCGAGGTTTTAAGAAATCTCAGGATTTCAGCAACGTAAGCCCTAAGGAGAGGTTGAACAAGAGAAGTCCCGATGAGGCAGCCATTGGAGTGGGTTGTTTGTCGATATGCGGCGGCGGAAATAGAGACGGCGACGCAAATGGAGTGGCAGCGCCTGTAAAGAATATAAACACTAAAAAAAGTCACTGGCAGGAATCAAGTAGTAAGCAGCAGCAGCAGCAAAACAACAGAAGCAGGCCATGGAAGAGCAGACAAGGGAAGAAATTTGAGACTAGATTTCTCATAAACGAGGAAGCCATGGATGATTCCAATTGCAGCGATTCAAGAACCACTGTTATGATCAAGAACATACCCAATAAGTACAGGTTAGCTAATTAGCTTTTCTTTCCCATTAATTACCTTCTAAAAATCTCCTTTTGATTTATTTAATCAAATTTTATTTTTTATTTTCTGAATGATTACAGTCAGAAGCTGCTCTTGAACATGTTAGACAACCACTGCATACACTGCAACGAGCAGATTTCCGAAGGCGGCGGTGACCAGCCATTGTCTTCCTATGATTTTGTCTATCTCCCAATTGATTTCAAGTGATGTATCCCAATCTCTCAAATCTTTTGTTTATATTATCATATCAATTCTATAAATTACCTATCTTTTATTGCTGTGCTGATTAAAAATTACAGTAACAAATGCAATGTGGGATATGGGTTTGTAAACATGACATCTCCTGAGGCAACGTGGAGACTATACAAAGCATTTCACAATCAGCATTGGGAGGTATTCAACTCAAGAAAAATCTGTGAAGTCACTTATGCAAGAGTTCAGGTAGTTAATTTATTCTTAATTCAATGATCTGGGGGAAAATTTCAAATTTCGAATTTTTAATTCAATGACTTGAATTTTGAAAAGGGATTGGAAGCATTGAAAGAGCATTTCAAGAACTCCAAGTTCCCAAGCGAGATGGACCATTACCTGCCGGTGGTGTTTTCACCGCCTAGAGACGGCAGGCAACTTCCAGAACCCCAACCAGTAGTTGGCCTAAAGCAAAATCAACCCGCCATTAATTATGGATGCTCCGACCCGGATGAGGAAAAAGAAGAAGAACTGAGCCTGAACAGAAGCAGCAGTGGAAACAGCACCAGCAACGGCGGCGACGGAGCTGATGGAGACAAAGAAAGTTTGATATGATGTTCTCCTCTTGGAAGTGGTAAAGAAAAAGATATGAAAATGATATCATTTACTGCTCAACTAATACACTACAGTAGTTTTTGCTACAGAGAATCTGAACCCATCCAATGGCTGACCTTCTTGTTGAGCTCCGAGCCCTTCTCCGCCCCTATGACTGCTGCTTTCTTGTCCACAGACTCAGCTTAATTAGCTGACCTCCACCTGCCCCCCTCATCTGAATACCACCATCACCTCCATTAACTTCACCTCTCTCTCTTGTATTTTACTTAATATTCTAGCTAGTGAAATTAATTTGTAACCAATCATGTCTTATTTTCCCTTTTTTGTCCTTGTGATGCTTTAACTTGTAACCTTATAAATTTTTCCATAGTTGTGAACTGTGACTGTGATCATGGTTTTTGTTTGCTTTTCTGACCCTTTTCTTTTCCACTTAAAAATTGAGCCATATGTTTTTCATGGGTGTTTTAACGGTGTTTCATGGGAAAACCAGAATCCAATGGAGAAGCGTCTGTAATGTAAAGATCTGATTATCAATTGATTGTACCTCAATTTTTGTATTTCTTGAATCTTGACGCAGAGGTGAAAATTCCTGTATTTTTAAAAGTTTCATGTTTTAAAGATGATACAGAACTCCCATATTTTTTAAAAAATATATTGATTTGATATTGATCTATCTGTCTACTAAATAATGTTGTTTTTACTTAGTTGTAGTTATGAGATGCTTTATTAATTTATGAGTTGTTTTATGAATTTACCTTTTGGTAAATGACTAAATGTTCAATTCTATTTTTAAGATTTCATTAATATGTTTAAATATCGATTCTTATAGTTTTCTATTTTTTTATTGGAGATTAAAATATGATTATGTTGAAAGATGAATAAATTAATAAAGGTGGGAATAGAAAATTTAGAAAAAAAAAAAAAAAAAAATACAAAATGATAATAAAAAAGAGATATCAAAATACTTTTAAAACGATAATATTTTGTAAGCGGAGGGAATAGTTTTTTTATAAATTTTTGTCATGTGTTAAAAAGGATCTGGTTAGATGCAAATGCAATTCATCGGATATAAAATATGTATCAAGTGTTGTATGTAGAGTAAGAGATGTGTATACGTTGGCTTTTCTTGTATAGTTATCCATAATAGTGTTTTGACTCATTTTGGGTCAAGGTGCATTGTGCATTTGTGTGTATTTGGTGCTTTTGCTCTTTAACCATTTGCTTGGTAGAATAAAAAGGACTATTCTTCTCTGTTCTTGCCATATTGTCATGCTTTTGTTTAATAATAATATATATACAAGTAATCACCTTTTTTCATAGAAGAAATAAAGAACAAATATTAATTGTGGAGTATATATTATTGTGTTTTATCATTTCAATGATACGATCTTGTCGAGTTGAGCAGTTCAATGCTTGAAAATTTCAAGTTGATATAGAAATTGAAGAAAACAAAAAATATTATTAGACTTTCTTTTGTAGTACTCATGTTTTATTATCTAATTTGCTGATAATATCTGTTATCCTGGTAATTGATGTCTCCTTGCATGTTTTTTACTCAACTTTCGACATATAACATTTTTGTTCAAGAGACAAAAAGAAGAGAATAAAAAGGACATTGAAAAAATAGGAAAAAGTTTGAAAATATTAACAAAATAATAACTGAAAAGAAAAAATTGTTTAGAATGGTGAAAAATGTTATATTAATAACTAAAGAGAAAATAAGCATTAATACTGTCGTGAAACCAAAATAGTTTTGCAGTATCCAAAAACCTTATGGTATGTTACATTTGCGGTTTACGTGTTTCAAGTATGCATCTAGTAATTGATACTTAGGATTCAACAAAACTATAATTTTGGAAGGTGTGTTCAAGCTTGCATTTGACTTGGTTTGATAGTTTTTAGATTTTATAATATGAAGTTCTATTTGTTGTGAAATAATTAAACTAATCTATATTGATGAAATTTCATCATTTGCAACAATTAAATTACTAAATTAAACAAAGACGATCACAATTAGTGAAAGTGTTAAAAGTACTTTCCATTAATGTGTTTCTATTACAAAAAGGCTTAATGCATTTACATCTATCTAAAATTGTTTAAAACAGATTCTTTCTACCCTGAATTTTAAAATGTGATAGTATTAAGGGGGCAAACAGATGCATTTTGAAAATTTAAGGTGACAAAAGCTCATTGCAAACAAATTCAGAGTGTTGTAGATACATTTTTTAAACAAAAAATGTAACATAAAAATTAAAAAATGGAACGGATAAAAAACAATTTCGAGTATGAATAAGTATTCATTGGCTTAGTACGTCAAACAAGTGTTCACTTGTTCACTCGAGAGTTTTTAACTTTTTTTAGTTGCTACATAGTAATTTCGTTGCTATATATATACCGGCAATTCTATATTAACACTAGCTTGTTTGATACTCATTTATACTTTACAATCTCCACCATTCATCTTTGGGTAGTTAGATCTCCACCATAAGATGAAAACAAGATGGATGGTGGAGATTGCATAGTGTCAACGGGGTGTTAAACAACTGATGTCAATATAGAATTACTGTATACAAGTACGCGCATATATATATATAGCTGCTAATCATATGGAAAGAAATATTTACATAAGTTCGCCACCAACGATAGTGGAACCATCCGCTAAAACTTGTCCCATTTTAATGCATTTACCTGGTTGAATCTGGGTTTCTTGGTGCATACATGTATTTTTGATCGATTGAGATTCTCTAATGTTCATTTTGAACATTAGAGCGATTTTGAGACAATTTCATCCATTTATTGAAAAATGATTGACTTTGATTGAAAGTGTGTTTTTTTATCTTTTACCAAAAAGTAAGAGAGATAACTAATAAATTAGAGTAATGTTCAATTTTAAACATTAGAGAATCCTAATCCATTGTTGACACTTTAAGATTAACAAGGTGACTAGCAAGTAGATTTGTCTGTCAGACGGGTTAAGCGGCATCTAGTTGGGTTTTTGACTAAAAACATCAACAAGAGACCAGCTAAGCCCGTACTTTAGAGCTTAGGAATCAGGACGGGCTTGAGCCGGGTTTGCAAGGTAATTTTCAAGTCCGACTCATAGTTCATGAACATTTTTTATTTTAAATTTGAAGTAGACTAAAAAATTAACAAAATAGACAAAAATATGTCAAATTTTTTTAATATAACTGCATTAGTTACTCAAAGTCCTTGATATTCAGTAAAATCTATTGGAGTCAAGTATAAAAATTCAATAAGACAAAATATAAAAATCTTTAATGATTATTAAATTTAATACATAATTACATAATAAAGAAATAATTAATTTTGTAGACGGGTTCGGCTTAGATTTTGGTATTTACATAGAGTCTAAGCCCGGCCTATAAAACTTCAACTTTAGTGACCCCGAGCCGGGCTTAATGAAAGCATGAGTGCCCAAGAATCGGCCCATTAAACCGGGCTCGAACCTGACTCATCACGGACCAACCTAGTGAACATGTCTACTCGCAATGCCTATTCTTTTTGCGTTAATTTATAACCTGAAACAGTTATTTAGTCCGATATTGTGTGTGTATGTATGCGTGAGAGATTCAATGAACGAGTCAGCTAGAAAATGTAACATCCAGCAGCTACAGGTTGCAAAGGTTTAAAATAGTAACTTAAATTTGGAGGTAGAGTTGCACTCGACAATATTTAAGAGTTGGAACTGCAATAGTAACACAAAATCTAGTAAGAAACCCTTATTAATATAAAATTATAGATACAAAGTTTAGTAAATTTTTTTTTTCAAATGCAGCCAAATTAATGTGAATGGACTTAATAAAACAACTAAATCAAGGTTCCATTTTATTTACATTAGGGTTTGCTGTCTTGCTTCGCCGGCAAGTGACTGTTAGTTTGTTTGCTCCGTTTGACGTCGGCTTACCGACAATACTGTAACTATGGATCTTGAGGCTGAGGAAATAAGGAGAAGATACAATGAACTCGAACTGGAAGAGAAAGAAGAAAATAACGCTGCAGTTGCTGTTAGTATCCCTGTTAAGAAACAGCCTTTACTAGAATTTTTTTACATTGGAGTGCTATTTTATGAGAAAGATATTGATGATCGAGCACTAAGTCGGACTTTATCGAAACTATGGGATCCCAAGATTGGTGTTAACTTCAAGAGAATTGGCCCTAAACACAGGTTTCTTCTGAAATTCTTTCACAAAATTGATTAGGATAGAGTTTGGAATGGTTCCCTCTGGACTTTCAACAATAAACTGTTTGCACTAGCACCACGCCTGCCAAACGAGGATCCTGATACTATAGAAGTTAATGTTGCTTATTTGGATACAGGTGTTTGGAGTTCCCATGGGTTACATCTCGGTACATGTCTGTGAGGCAATAGGGAGTTTCTATGGTGAATTTATCGAGGTTGATAGCAATAACTTTAAGATCCCTAGGCCATTGTATTTGAGAATAAGGGTTTCGATTGATACGATGAAATCGCTGAAGAGAAAGATGAGATTGTGTATTAATGAAGGCATGTATGTAACGATGCAATTCCAATACGAACGGCTGCCATCAATGTACTTTATATGCGGGATGTTCCAACACACGGATCTATCATGCCCCCTAGTAAATATTTCACCCACTCCACCTAAGAAAATGTATGAGCAATCAATTAGGGCCGCTATACGAAAGAATATGATAACGGAGGAGGATCGTTGGCTACATGATGAAAATGGTTTCTCTTTGGTACCAACAGGCTCAGTTGCGAAAGCTATTGGTGTAGAAGAAGCTTACCGTGATCTTGGGATCAATGGTAATAACATGGCAGTTAGTATAGAAGAGGATAACCAGGCTATGTTTATCAGTGATCCGAAGCGCAAAAGACTGGTGGTAAAGGAAACAGATATCAACACGGGTTCAGGACGTGATAACTCTCCTGAAATTAAAGCGAGCTCCAGTGCGAGAGCTCGCCAATTATCATGAAAATACTTAGCTGGAATTGTCAGGGATTGGGCATGGACCTGACAATTCAGGAATTAGAGGACTTAGTGTCTTCTAACATGCCCGATGTGGTGTTTCTTATGGAGGTTAATTCTGGTAGAAGTACGGCTGAGAGGGTGAAGAGAAGTATTCACTTTGAGGGGTGTTTCTACGTCCCTGCTATTAATGGAGGTGGTGGTTTGGCTTTGTTGTGGAGAAAGTTGGAGATGGTAAGGCTGAATAAATACAGTAGAAACTTTGTGGATTTCTTAATTATGAATGGTATGTTGCTTCTTGGAGACTTACAGGTTTCTATGGTCACCCGGAGAATATGAATGAAAGAAGAAAGGAATCTTGGGATTTGTTGAAAAGCCTAGTTGACATTAATTCATTACCTTGGTGTGTCATTAGCGATTTTAACGACATGGTTAGTGCGAATGAAAAAGTTGGGGGTAAGCCGAGACCAATCAATTTGTTAGTGGGATTCAAGGAGACTTTAACGGACTGCTGCTTATTAGATATAGAAATGCCTGGATATGAGTTTACATGGGAAAGAGATCGCGGATCGGATTCTTGGATAGCTGAGAGGTTGGATCGAGTTGTTTATAACATGGATTGGCTTGAGATTTTCAGTAACGCATGGGTCCAGAATATACCTACAGTTGAGTCAGACCACTCGGCCTTAATTCTTCGTTGTGAGGCTGTTCAAGTTCACAATAAACCACCATTTCGATACGAAAACAGCTGGTCCCAACTCCCAGGATGTGAGAATTTGGTGATGGACTGTTGGTCCTTCTCTAATTAGGAATCGGTTCCCAAAAAACTAAAGAGGTATGCAAAGAATCTAGAGGAATGGGGTCGGATTCAACATGGTAACTTCAAACAAAAGTTGAAAGCTTATAGAAGTGAACTTGAGCGGCTTGGTTATTGTCCTGATATGGATAATAAAGATTTGTTTTTGATAAAAAAAGCAAGAACTTGGCAGCCTCTTAAAACAGCAATCGGCTTACTGGAAACAACGGTTGAAAGTTACATATCTTCGAGAGGGGGATCAAAATTCAGCCTACTTTCATAGGGTGGCCTCTTCTAGGTAGCAAAAAAACTCATTTCAGAAACTCAAAAATACAAATGGAAATTGGGTAAGTTGGGGTGGCGGTTTGGAGGAATTAATTCAGAAATTTTATTCTGATTTGTTCCAATCGGATGGTACACACTTCGATCATATTCTCTCCCTTGTAAACACGCGCATAAACAACGATATACAAGCTGATTTACAAAGACCTTTCACCTCTGACGATGTTAAAGATGCTGTGTTTCAAATGCTTCCCGATAAAGTACCAGGACCTGATGGATTTAATCCAGTCTTTTATCAGAAATTTTGGCATATAATTGGTGCTGAGGTAATATCATTTTTCTTGAATTGTTTGCATAATAAAATTTTTCCGCTTGGTTTAAACGATACAAACGTGGTTTCGATTCCTAAGAAAAAAAGGCCGACCTTTGTTTCTGATCTTCGACCAATTTCGTTATGTAATGTTCAGTTCAAGATTATTTCAAAAATGATTGCTAATAGAATTCAGCCTATTATGAACTCTATTATATCAGAGTCCCAGATTGCTTTTATTCCTGGGAGATTAATTACAGATAATATCTTGATTGGTTTTGAAGTAGGACATTATATTAATCTAAAGCGTTTGGGGACTTCGGGTACGGGCTCTTTAAAAATTGATATGTCGAAAGCGTATGATAGGGTGGAATGGAAATTTATTCAGGCAATGTTACTTAAGTTGGGGTTCCCAATTACGATTGTCGATGTTATTATGCTTTCTTTAACCTCGGTAACTTATACTATTAAGCATAGGGATGAAAATTTTCAGAATTTTAGCCCATAGAGAGGACTCAGACAGGGTGATCCTCTTTCCCCATATTTGTTCATCATATGCGCAGAAGGCTTATCTGTGTTGATTCAAGATAGGATTGCTAAAGGCCATCTCCACGGTTGCAAAATCACGCCTAGAGCTTGGTTGTTTCGCACCTATTTTTTGCAGACGATAGCTTATTTTTCTTCAAAGCATCGGAGGAGGAAGCTCGCACCCTCAAAAATATATTTTACCTCTACAAGATTGCCTCAGGTCAGAAAATCAACTATAATAAATCTTCCATTGCTTTTAGCCCCAATGTTTTAACGGATGTGAAGCAAGCTATTGAAGTTATTTTGGGAGTTAATGTTGTCGACGGTCATGGCACCTATTTGGGACAACCGTCTCTAATTGGTAGATAAAAAAAGAATGCATATAACTTTATCATGGAGAAGGTGCACAAAAAAGTTCAAGGATGGAGAAGCAAGAGCCTTTCCCAAGGTGGCAAGGAAGTAATGTTGAAGTCAGTAGCTCAAGCCTTGCCAACTTATGCCATGCAAGCTTTCCTACTTCCATCTCACAAGGTTGCAAATTTGGAGAAAATGTTCTCTAATTATTGGTGGGGTTCTTCCATTCATTGGATGAGGTGGGAACGATTGTACCAAGCTAAAGACAAAGGGGGACTTTATTTCTGAAACCTACACGAATTCAACAAAGCTCTTCTAGCTAAACAAGTGTGGCGCTTAATCTCATCTCCAGATGCCTTCATAAGTCGAATTTTCAAAGCAAAATACTACCCGCATTACTCCATTTTCGAGGTCCCTTATAAACCGAATGCTAGTTTCCTGTGGAAGGGTCAGACGGCAGCAAGGGATATAGTTCAACACGGGATGGCTTGGCGTATTGCGAACGGATTAAAGGTGAAAATATGGGCAGAAAAGTGGCTGCCATCAGTATCGGCTCCAGCAGTTCAGTCCACTCCACCGCCAGGTTTCGAGCAGGCCACTGTTCACTGCTTAATAGCTTCGGATGGTCGTACATGGAATGACAAGATGTTGGACTTCTGCTTCTCTGCAGACGAACAATTACTGATAAGAAAAATGCAACTTCCCTGGCAGCGCCAACAAGATGAGATTTATTGGCGATTCGAGCAATCGGGACTGTTTACAATAAAATCATGTTATTACTCGTTGGTGCAATGATCGAATGCTAACGCTCTCCCTTCGAACTACACAGATCAGACCTGGAGCATTATTTGGGGCATTAAAATCCCACCTAAAGTGTAGCATTTTCTCTGGAAAATTGTCACGAACTCACTGCCTTCATTCTATAGACTCCGCGAGAGGTATGTTGATGTCGAAATAACATTTCCTTTATGCGAAGATGCGTTTGAAACAAGTTTCCATGCTCTTGTGGGTTGTGCTCTTACTTACCCAATTTGGAATGAATTGTTTGGAGAGGGGTGGCCGAGAACTATCCATAATTTAAACGATTGGTGGCATTGGTTATCTATGCAAGCCGAGGATACTATAGCAAATGCTTCATATGTGCTTTGGGCAATTTGGGGAAGAAGGAACCATTTCATTTGGAATAACAAATTCAGAAATGCTTCTCAAGTTCTACATCACGGACTTGGTTTTTTAAATGAATGGCGCTCGGCTACTCGCCATCCCACATCCTCGATTGCTCCACTACATACCTTATGGCGTCATCCCCCTCCTTCTTGGCTTAAGTGCAATATTGATGCAAGCCTCTTTTCCTCCGGAAATATTATTGGACATGGTTGTGTGGTAAGAAAAGCTAATGGTAAGGTTATTGCGGCTCGGTCTACCTTGTTGCAAGGTGGAGGAGATCATTTTCTGGCAGAGGCAATCGACTGCAGAGAGGCCCTTTCTTGGCTCAATGTCAACGGCTTTGACAATATCATCCTCGAGCTTGACACGTTAAATGTGGTCAATGCCTTAAATAATAACCGATCCTATTGTTCTCCCATAGGCTTTATTTTTTCTGATTGTAAGAACTTTTCCAGACAATTTGTTTCTTTACGTTTTGCTTAGGTTCATAGGTCTGCGAACCAGGCTGCACATTTGTTAGCTAGAGCAGCCGGTTCTTCGACGAGTAGGGGGATTTGGTTAAACTCATGTCCAGCTTTAATTAGAGTTGCTTCTGATTAATCATGAATGACATCACTTTTCAGTAAAAAAAATATTATTTCAATTTAGCATAAATACTTCGAGATTTTAAACAAGAAATCTCCAATGATTTATGTGAAATCCACATATGTAGAACAATATCGACACTTTCAAAGCCACACAGTTTTCTTCATCAATAGGCGAATTGATGAGCATGCAAGACAACAGTAAATCCCACACTTACAAACAATAAGGTAATCACTTAAGCCACCAACATGACATTATGTAGCCTGTTTTGTCACGTGCATGTCACAATGCTATTTTTTCACAATATTGTATACTAGGTCCCGCTTCGGTCATGCTTATCAATTTTTGATTGATTAGAGATGACGTAATGTTTCCTTGTTGTATTAGATTTAGTATTGACTTGTTATATTATCTTTCCATCAGCAAATTTTTTACTGGGAGTTATTCATAAAATTGATTGAATGATATTATTAATTGTAAAAAATTAAATCCTTTTTTGTTTTTAGAATAATAACATGTAGAGATTAATTATATACAAGATAAATTAATTCAGCATGAAACTGAAATAATTTTCCGTGTTTAGCTGCAATAATGAAAATTATTTCTGTGATGTTTGTTACAATGACGAAAAATATTCATATTTGTTTATGTTTTAATATTTTCAATAAAATATAAATAATAATTAATGAAATACGTAAAATACTAAATATATTATTTTATTAAATATAATAGTGCAATTTCAAATGATAAGCACACAAAAATTAAAATGAACTCCAATTTCAATTATAAACACATAAAAAATATTAAAATGAAGTTAAAATGATGCTGAGAATTAAAAGATAAAATTGAAGGTAATGGGTAGAAGAAACATAAAGTTACTGTGGAGGGAAACGATAAAAAACAACGAGAATGTCATTTCAACGAGAAATAATGTTAACATTTTTTTTGTTTTGTTAGTGTATTTTACAATTGATTGGTGAAAATTTTACTTCAATTATTTTTACAATCGAACAAATACTGAGAAGCTCAAAAAATACATTTATTGTAAAATATTTAACAACAAACAACCATCGTCTAGTTGAAAAATTTTGTCTACACTTTATCAGAATTTGGATGAATGATTCGAATTTCACGTGATGCATTTCACATAAATTAATTGTACACATGGTGGAATAAAAAATTCTATACACATCTATCCTATGAAGTGATGAGCACGGTATTATAATTAGAGATCTCAAATTTATATGAGTTGAATTAAATTCAATTCATTTCAAAAATTTGTATATAAAACATTAATATTAAGGTTTCAAACACTATCAATCATTTAAATTTTTTATATGAAATCAGGTATTTTAATATATCATGCTCTAATACATTACATGTATCTCAATTTTTTATTAATCAGATAAATATCTTACAACGTAGAAGTGCATTCTAAAATACCCGAATAAAATTTTATCATCATTCATTTCAGATCATGCAAATTGGTATGCTAACCGTGACTTCTGCCACCTAAAGCATCTGATGCCACGTAAGACAAACAAAAATCCGATGTGGCATTTATATCTGGACATTGACTCGTTTTGACTAGAATTTGTACGACATATAATATAAATTAAGCAGGCGTAGGCGCAGGTGCTGACACATAGCCCCTATATACCCTAAAAAGCTCATTTCCTTTTCCTATATATATGTCTATATCTCTTCTACATTACCACGTCACCGCTTCTCTTTTATTTGTCTTTTTCCTTGTCGTTATTTACTATTTCTATTATTAATATATAAATTTCAAAAATCAATAAAAAAATTATGTTACTTTCCACTGAGTTTATAACTTAGTCGATGTATACGGTGCGTGGCAGAGGGTGGGCGGACTTTCATAAAAAATTCCAGGATAAATGAAAATTACCATAACTCATTTTAAAATCAGTTGTTATACTTTAATTAGTTTTTTAACTGAAATAAATGATTCTCCGGTTGATATAAATAGAATTTTTATTTTTTTCAAATAATCATCAAACTGAAAAGCACGTAACATTGCAATTTGTTAGGCTCTGAAAAAAAAAATTATATTACATGTTCTTCTTCTTCGTTTCCATTGTTTGCGTTTTTTAATTTTAACTCTGCTACATTCACCAGCGACGGTGCCAAAACCCCAACTGGGGTGTGGCATTCCGGTTGGCGAACTTCGACCGTTGGTCGTATATTCTGACAAGTAAATAAAAGTAGAACAACAAATGGTAAAATATCATATTTACGAATCAATTTAATTAAATGAAAGTATAAAATAATGTTAATATAGTATTAGTTCGGTAACAAGTTAATTATTACTATTTTTTTATAAGATGAAGATAAAATATTGTAAAAATTAAGTGGCATTAAAATATTTTTTGCATTATGTTAATTAATGTAAATATTGCAAAAAATTTCATCCTCCAAATTAATAGAAGTCTCTTTTTTATGTAACACAACGTTGATTTGATAAATTGAGAAGAATGTTTCATTTAATTTGATTTGGAGGTAGACTTGTTTTGACAAAATTAAATGTTTAGTTCCAAATATTGCTTTGAATATTTATAAGGAATCTAAGTAAAATATTTTTCATTTTTAAAATATTTTATAAATATAAAAAAGGAAAAGAAAAAGAAAGGAAGGAAACAATTTTAGAGCATCTTTAGTAGATTGTGGATTTCCGGCTTACGTGGCATGTAAAATAGAAGTTCACTTTGATGATATGGCAATGATTTTAGAAATAGACAATATACATTTAGAAGATAGCTGCAACAGGTAGTCTATTTTACTTTAAACTGTATTTTTTAAAGTAAAATAATAATAAAAAATAGACTTAACATCAACTACCTCTTCCTCAATCTGTCGCTTCACCTACCTCTTCCTCATCTGCGTTAGACAATTTCTCTAGTTATCACACTTTGATCTTGAAGATTTTCCATTGATCCTCTACTTCTTTTCACAAGGTGAATCTAATTTACTTGTTTTGTCCACTGTAAACTGAAGTAGAATCAAATAAAAAGGTTGTGCTTAGTATTGCCATATTTCATCGTTCCCTTCTGACCTTTTCATCTAATGTTTCTCTTCTTTGTGAACGAATTTTTAATTAATCATTGTGCAAGTTTACCTAGTTAACTACATTTGATGTTAAACATTGATTGTGTAAAATGCTCCACCTGTTGTAAATAATTTCAATTATTGAAAACAACCACTATGTTTGCTCATGCTTATTAAATTAATGCGGTTCTCTTTTTATATGTTTCTCGACTGTATTCTTGAATCACATTTACAAAATTTTTGATATTTCTTTTGTAGGAGTTATTCAAAAACATTTCATCATCAAGTTCGGAATTTGACTATGATAGTTCATCATCGAGCAACTGTACGTTTTCAATGACTAAAAGCTTATTAGACCAGCCATATGAAGAAAATGATGCACACAAGAAAAATATACATAATATGATTCGGTCTATTATTCCTATGGTGGTTCCAACAATTGTAAGTAATAAAAGATCTCTTCATGGTGGTTCGTCATTTAATAGGTGATATATTCACCATGATAGACAAAGTCGTCATGATTTAATTGTTAATGACTACTTCAAGAGCGAAAATTCAAAGTACACTGTTCGCCACTTTTCTGCTGATAAGTTTAATAATTTGTTTGTAAGATTTGGCTATATATTAATGGCGCCAAAAACTTGTTCACGTAAAGTATATGTGTTGTCAGTACCTCTTATCAAATAAAAAATGATGATAACTGCAAGTATACAGTTACGATGCAGTTTTAAAAGATATCGAACCCACAGTGAAGGAACCAAGTCTAAAGATCAATAAGGAAGACAGAATAGATTTGATATTTTGGACATGAGGGTTAGAATGAAAAATGATTAAATATATATATAAAAGATTAGAGAATCTAAATATGTAGATTTTCCCTATGAAATAAGGATAGCAGAGAAAATATGCAAGTTCAACAAAGATGTTAGGATTTACTAAACGAATCTAATAGACTCGGTTTAAAATATCCAGATGTTCAATTATTCGCTGCAGAGCAACACATGAAATAACTTTTCTAAACCTAGTGCAAACGAATTAAGACAATTATATAAACCTGGACAACGTCAGTACTATGCATAGTACGGGCCGTTCTCATATAGTCACATTTAGCAAGTTACCATTCCAAAAATGTTGGCTCACTAAATAGCGTTATATCACATATCCAATGATTATACACGATATTATTAACCCTGAAACTACTCTTAAAATTAACTCCAACGCATATAACTTAAATAATATAAAAGATTTAACACGAAATACGCATTATGACACATAGACATATCATAAACTTCGAAATAGAAAGTATAAGTAGAAAGCAAAGCAAAATTGTAAGGTATGCAAGTGAAAGCTAAAGTTGATCAAACTGTATCCACTATTTAATGGGAGTCGTCAATTCCCGCAATTCCTGCGTCTACATTGAACTCGGTTTCGGCCCGTACAGAACCTCCGCTAGGATGCTATTCTTTGCGAATATCGAACAAACGAATATTGAAGAACAAAACTTTTATTGATAAGTGATTTGCAATTGCACTTATACAATTACTCGAGAATATAGAGAAATCTAGTGATCGAAACAAGGATTCGAATCACTTAAACATTTTCTCGCTAACACTTATGAACGTAGCGAATTCTCTATCTATACACACACTATATCTCTCTCATGCACTCTAATAGTTTCCCTCTGGTTGATTTTTTGATAGGTGTCTATTCGTTGGTAGTTGATGGTGGTTGATCATCCTTATCTAACTATTTGTAGTTAAGAAGATTAAACTAGAAAATCGTCTAGGTCGCGTATGCGATATACAAGTCATGACTGTGAATCTTTCATTGGTATATTTTTGTTTTGAAGAAGAACAAGTTGCGACCGTGATTGATTATCGCAACCGTGAATTGCATTTTTCTTCAAAATTCTCCTTATAACTTCGCCGATCTTTGACAGCTTTGATCCTAAGCCAAATCTTTAAGTTCCACGCATCTTTTTGTACCTTTTTCACTCATTTTTCATAGAATTCCACTTTAGATCATTTTACTCCCAAGATTTACCTAGTAGCTGCATTTGCATAAAAACAACTACATACTAAGTGAAATCTTTTATATGAAGTATAAAAATGACTTAAACTATAGTGTTTAGTGTATAAAATTAATATGATAATAAGTGTAATTATACACTTATCACTATACCATCACAAGAGAGATGATGAGTACTTGGTTCGAGTTCGAAATTGAAAATTCATCAAGCATGACGGATTGTTTTCCAACAAGTCAAGTTTGGGTAGATTTAACGAGTAAGCGAACCTTCGAGCCCAAAAATTCCCAAAAAAACTTATTAAGGATGAGTGTATTCTCCTACTCCATAAATATCTTTCCACTTCAGTATTTTATCTAGTAGAGAATACCCAAGTTGAAAGAGAGATTTGTTTGTTCTTTCCTGTGCATTAAAAAAGCAAAAAGCGGGGTTCGTGGATATAATTTGGGATATGATGAAGAATAATTCAACGAGCATGAAAATCAAGATTGGGGTGGCCGAAATTATCACCGTAATCATCTTTGGTGCATGAAACAAACTCCCCTATGTTCAACAACCGGGTGAGTATTTTCGTTATATGGATGGGAATTACTTGAAGAAAACCGAACTTCTTCAAGAAAAAGAGGGTGTATATTCCTTCTACTCCTACTCCAATTGCACAAAGAAACTAATCTCGACTCATGAAGATTCTTCCATTGGCCCATCTAATCCAACTGCTAGATGTCATCTTGGCAAGGCTTCGATGATCAAAGAAGAAGATGAAGATAAAGAAGATGAAGCTCTGGAAGATTGGAAGGTGAGTATGTAACAAAAGCTAGAATTTTGTCAAGCGGAACTTGGAGTAATGAAGAAAGACATGAAGAATCTAAAGAAGAGTAATAAATTGATGCTTCGAAAATTACTATCTTTCTTTAGAAAGCAAAATTGTCGATTTACTCCTAGTCCTCCGGATTCTCCTTCTCAATGAATGGGTTTACTCTTTTCTTTTCTTTTCTTTTCTTTTTCTTTTTCATATTTTTATACTAGTCGTTTGTTTAGTTTTACATTTTAATAAGGTCTTTCACAATGAAGACATTGTGTTCTTTAATGTGAGGGGGCAATTGTAAAATCCAAAAAATCCAAAAAAATTAAATAAATTAAAAAATTGAAGAATGTGAAAATTTTCTTGATTTTGTGTTATTTATACATTATCCATACCTATACTATACTAAAATATGTTCCAAGGTTATTGTGAGAGTTAGGTATTACAAGTTTGATGTTCGTGCATATTTCGAACAAAATGTTTCGAGTATGAGTGCACGTTGAGAGTGTGAGCGCTTTATAGCACAACATTTAGCATTTGGAAAAGATGAGTTGTGAGTAACATTCAAAAGCAACATTCTAAGTAACTTTCGATATATATTTCAATGTAACATGAATTAGTATAAGTTATATAGTTTTAGTTTAATGCTACCGATAAGTTAGTAGTGGAGTAATATCTACTAAGTGTTCTTACTATGGGTTTTATATGCTATTCTCGAATACATCCTATAAGTATTGACTGTGTCTAAAGTGTTGGGAAACTATAGCCATAATACTTTGAAAGTGATCAATAAAGGATGAGGGTATTGAGAGAAAAATCAGAAGAAAGAGCGGATAACCAATGAGTTAACCAAAAGGTGAGGAATGGTACAGAGCAGAAACTGCAACCATTCAATGAGTGAAAAAGAAAAGTAGCATAGCACGAAAAATGGGTGCAAAGTACAAATCTATACTTCAAAAACATATGCTTAAAAGAAAAAAATGAGAGAAAGTGGTATGGAGCATAAAATGCAACCACTAAAAAAGGGAAGAGTGGTATGGAGCATAAAATGCAACCACTAAGAGTGTTTTAGCATCCTAGGTTACCTAAAAATGCCTTGAGATCTAATTTTCTAAAGTGTTCTCCTTTTGTCCTTTATACTTTATACTATACATAAGAGAAGGAAATATTTGAGTGAGCATATAACGCTTATATGAAGACGCAATTTGGTTGACTCTCCATTAAGAGCAAAGGTATGCAACTGGACTATATAAATTACACATTACTAATTTGTGGAAAATTTTGAACTTTTACTTGAAACTTATGCTATGTGGGAATGTGGTACTCACTACAATAGTCTTTTGCCAAATAAGGTACAAACTTGAATACTATTTTATACACTTCTGTTGTGTTTACCTTGAGGATAAGGCAAAAGTTAAGTGTGGGATGTAAGGAAATGGCTCAGGATTGAAGTTGTCAAAGATCGGCACAGTTGCAAAGAAGAAACATGAAGGAAAACACATTTCACGATCGTGACACCCATTTGCGATCATGACGTATTATTCTTCACAAGCAGAAAGTTTTCGATCTATAGTCACGATCGCAACGCATATATCATGCTCACTACTTGTGATGGTTATTGGTCAACTCGTTTCAACTACTAACCGCCGGATAAGAACGATCAACCGTCATTAACTATCAGACGAAAATAAATCACACCAATTTTGTGTGGGTTATGAGTGCATAGTGTAGTGCATATGGTGTGTGTTGAATGATAGTATGTGAGATACACATTAGAGAGTGAAAATATAAATAGATTTCTCTACGTTCAAAGTTTTAGTGAGAAAAATGTATAAGTGATTTTATACTTATTTCGATTACTAGATTTCTACACAAATTCTAGCAATTGTTGTATGATTGTAATCGCAAAGCACTTATCAATAAAATTTTTCATTCTTCAACATTCATTTGTTAGAAATTCACAAAAAATAGCATCCTAGCAGAGGTTCTGTGCGAGTCGAGACCGAATACAAAGTAGATACAGGAATTGTGAGAATTGACGACTCCAATTAAAGAGTGGATACGGTTTGATCAACTTTAGCTTTCACTTGCATACCTTACAACTTTACTTTTTGTTCTACTTATACTTTTTATTTTGAAGTTTATGATATGTCTATGTGTCATAACGAGTATTTCGTCTTGCATCATTTATATTAATCAAGTTATATGCTTTCGAGTTAACTTTGAGAGTGATTTCAGGGTTAACAAGATTGTGTATAGTCACTAGATCTGTGATTATAACGTTGTTTAGTGAGTAAGCATTTTTGGAGTGGTAACTTGCTAAATATGGCTATGTGAGAGCGACCCATACTAAGCATAGTAATATTGTTATCCAGGTTCTTATAATTGTCATAATTCATTTACCCTAGATTTAGAAAAGTCATTTCATGTGTTGCTCTATGGTGAATTATTGAATATTTGGGAGTCAAGAATCGTGTTTGTTATAGTTATCTAGTGCATGAAATATTCTTGATGATTTTTCATATTTTTCTCTTCTATACTTGTTCTCAGTAAATATCTATATAGTTTACATCTTCTCTAATCTATTCATGCATCTGTCTATTCATCAGTATAACATCCAAACCCTCCAATACAAATTATCTTATTTCTTTTGTTCCGTAACTCTAGTTGGTCCTTAGAACTGAATTCCTTCCCTGTGGGATCGATATCTTTTTAAATTACATCGAAACTGTATACTTGTAGTGGTCATCATTATTTTATTCGATAAGTGGTATTGACAACACCTGTTCATATTTTGAAATTTATCTCATCGGTAGAAAAGTGGGGAACATGGTTTTTTGCACCGTTACCGAATATAAGCCTATCGGAATGAGTATAGTCAAAATCTTGCGATCAATCACCACCACTTTCCCACTATCCATGATCGACATTATCTCTTCTAGTGCTTCAAGTCCGTAGTCCTTGTCATCTGCTTTTTGCATCGGTATGAGCCTATACGTTTCTTCGCATGTTTTTGGCTACACTCGTTCCTAAAGGCTTATCCCCGGCAACGGTGCCAAAAACTTATTCATCACTTTTCTACTGATAAGCTTAATAACTTATTCACGAGATTTTTGCTTTAAAGTACAGGTGTTGTCAATACCCCTTAACAAAATAGAAAAATGATGATAACTGCAAGTGTATAGTTGCAATGTAGTTTTAAAAGATATCGATCCCACAAGGAAGGAACCAGCTCTAAAGATCGATAAGAGAAATGGAACAAAAGAAAATAAAATAAAATAAAAGATTTTATTTTTGTTAGGTAGGATGGAATATGACAGTGGGTAAATATATATAGATCAGAGTAAAAGAAGGCAGAGTAGATTATTCCTATGAACAAGTATAGCAAAGAAAACATGCAAAATCAACAAAGATATTACGTACACTAGACTAATTTAACAAATTCGATTCTAGATATTCAGATATTCAATTATTCACCGCAGAGTAACACATGAAATGACTTTTCTAAATCTAGTGCAAACGAATTAAGACGATTATATAAACCTGGATAACAATATTACTATGCTTAGTACGGGTCGCTCTCACATAGCCATATTTAGCAAGTTACCATTCTAAAAATGTTGGCTCACTAAACAACGTTATAATCACAGATCCAGTGATTATACACAATCTCGTTAACCCCGAAACTACTCTTAAAGTTAACTCAAAAGCATATAACTTGATAAATATAAAAGACTCAACAGGAAATACACATTATGAAACATAGACATATCATAAACTTCGAAATAAAAAGTATAAGTAAAAAGAAAAGCAAAGTTGTCAGGTATGCAAGTGAAAGCTAAAGTTGAACAAACCGTATCCACTCTTTAATCAAAGTCGTCAATTCCCGCAATTCCTGCATCTATTTTGAATTCGGTCTCAACTCATACAGAACCTCTAGTAGAATGCTATTCTTTATGAATATCGAACAAACGATTATTAAAGAATGAAAAATTTTATTGATAAGTGATTTGCAATTACACTTATACAGCAATCGTTCAAATATGTAGAGAAATCTAGTGATTGAAAGAGGGTTCTAATCACTTATACATTTTCTTGCTAACTTAGAATGAAACGAACCCTACACAATTTTTCTCTCTATCTATGCATACACGTAAACAAAATATATGCCACTTCACACTCTCTACCCCTTATCATGAAAATGGTGAAGTTTGGAGCCCTATTTGTAGAGTACGAAGGGTTGCATCCATCCAGACGAAGAGCCGTGTCCTTTGGTGAAAGATTGCATCACCTCTTTATGATTGGAAGAAAGGCTTTGACCTTATCCATAATGGATAAGAACCTATTCATGATTTGTTGACTTCCACTAGGTGTCTATTCGTTTGACAGTTGATGGCAGTTGATCGATTTTATCCGACGGTTGAAAGAAGATACGAGTTGACCAAAAACCATCAAGGTCGCGACCGAAAAGTACATGTCGTGACCATGAATACTTGGTTGGCAACTTTCTGTTCTGAATAATATTAAGTCGCAACCACAAATGGTTGTCGCGACCGTGAATTGTGATTTTCTTCAGAATCCTTCTTGTAACTTTACCGATCTTCGACAACTTCGATCCTAAGCCAAATCTTTAAGTTCCATGCATCTTTTTGCACCTTTTTCACTCTTTTTTCATAGATTTCCAACTTTAATCATTTTACTTCCCAAATTTACCTAGTACCTGCATTTGCATAAAAAAACAACTACATACCACGTGAAATCTTTTATATGAAGTATATAATGACTTAAAATATAGTGTTTAATGTGTAAAATTATCATAATAATAAGTGTAATTATACACTTATCACACCCCCACACTTAACTTTTACCTTGTCCTCAAGGTAAATTCAAAAGAAGTGTATATATTAATACTCAAGTTCATACCTCATTTGGTGAAAGACTATTGCAATGAGTACCACATTCCTACATTGCATAAGATTCAAGTAAAAGTCCAAAATTTCCCACAAATTAGTAATGTGCAATTTATATAGTTTAGTTGTATACCTTTGCTCTTAATGGAGGTTCAACCAAATTGTATCTTCATATGAACGGTATATGCATAATCGAATATTTCCTTCTCTTAAGCATAGTATAAAGCATAAAAGACATAAAAAGCACACTTTGAATAATTTTCTCTCAAGGAATTTTTAGGTAACCTAGGATGCTAAAAACACTCTTAGTGGTTGCATTTTATGCTCCATACTACTCTCCCATTTTTTCAGTGGTTGCATTTTATGCTCCATTCCACTCTCTTATTTTTTCTTTTAAGCATATGTTTTTTGAAGTACTTTGTACTTTGTACCCATTTTTCATGCTATGCTATTTTTCTTTTTTCCCTCAATGAATGGTTGTAGTTTCTGCTCCGTACCATTCCTCACCTTTTGCATAACTCATTGGTTAGCCTCTCTTTCTTTTGATTTTTCACTCTTAATACCCTCATCCTTTATTGATTAATTTCAAAGTATTATGGCTATAGTTTCCCAACACTTTAAACACACTCAATACTTATAGGACTTATTCGAGATTTGCATATAAAACTCAT
>CATIWQ010287238.1:0-25553 GCA_949673415.1 Euphorbia schlechtendalii
TATTTATTGGATCCTTAAAAATAATATTTATATCCCTTAAAAATATTTTAAGCCCTTAAATTTTCATTTTGAGGCTTTTAAATATTTTCTATGGTCCTAAATATTTATTTAGGGTTCCAAACATTATTTTTGACGAGGAGAACTCCCATTTGAAGATCATCGGCTAGTCGAAAATCGTGTGATTCGCGGATAAATTTCCTGAAAAGCTGTCATCATTGAACGCACATGGTAGTACAAAATCATGTGCTCTCAATAAGGAATAAAAATAATTCTTAGGCCAAAAAATAAAAATTAGAAAGAAATGAAACTGATAAAAGCACGGAATCCGCAGTTCTAGGAACTCAGAGGCTTACCCTTGCGATATGAATCTACTTCGGCATATCCGTTTGAGCCCCGGGAGTGTTCCTCGTTCGTTTTGGTTTAGGTGAAATTGTTGATGTAAGAGTTAAAAAAATCTTCGTTTAATTCTTGGAATTTTAGTGTAATTTAATTGGAAAATACTTGTTTATTTATCCAAAAGATAATCAGACCCAGGTTCTAAATTTATTTTAGACTCCAGAATATCTGAGGATTTAAGAAGAAAAATAGATGAAGAAATTTGATTTTAAGATGAAGAGATTCAGGATCCAAAGGTGTTTTGGATCCGAGAAAAAATTAGAAGAAAGTAAGAAATATTGTTTGTATTTTTTTTATCTAACAGAGAGAATTTTCTTTGAATTTTCGAGCCCCCTTCAATCCAAAAAGGTCCGACTATTTATAGAAAAATCCTGGAAAATCCAAAAAAGGTATGTTTTTCCGACGTGGGGCCTCGCTGGTGAAAATATTGGCGAGGTTGCCAGAGATTCAGTCCCCCTAGGTTTCCGTGTTCGAATTTTTTCTTGTATATTTTTATAATTTTTATTTAATTTCTGAATTACAGTCCTTTTAAATTCAGAGACGAGGAAGACTCCCATATGAAGATCATCGGACGGTCGAAAATCGTGTGATTCGAGGATAAATATCCTGAAAAGCCATCATCATTGAAAGTACGAGCTAGTACAAAATCCCGTGCTCACAGGTAGATTGTTATCACTCAACATGGATCAAGTCATCTCAACTATTATTCTGTTCTTCCTTTTTACATCCCCATTTTGTTGAGGAATATAAGGAGCAAAAAAGTTGTGGCTAATTCCATGTACTGAACATAATTCTTCAAAATAGAAATTCTCAAATTCACGTCCGTGATCACTTCCAATTCTACTGATTTTAGTTCCTATTTCATTCATGATCTGATTATCGAGTTTGATAAAAGATTCATATGTTTCATCTTTGATACTCAGCTAAACTACCCAAGTGAATCTCATGAAGTCATCCACAATCACCAATGAAAATCTCTTTCCACCCATCCTCATAGGTTGAACTGGGCCGAAAAGCTCTAGGTGGAGGAGCTTCAATGGTCACTTAGTTACTACGTGATTAATGGACCTAAAAAATTTCTTAACTTGCTTACTGAGTTGGAAAGCTGAGCAAAGTTTATCCTTCTTGAAGCAGATACTGGGTAAACCTACAACTACTTGCTTTTTGGCCAGTTTGGACAGAATGTTTATATTTATATGACCCAACCATCTATACCAAAGCCACGAACTATCCTCCTTAGATACTAGATAAATATTAGTCGAGCCCGGTGATAAATCAATCATATACACATTATCGATTCTAGGAGTAAAGAATATAGTATATCAGTCTTATAATCAATAAGTGAGCAACCCATTAAGTTGAACATAACCTTCCTGCCTTTTTCACAGAGCTGGGCTACACTGAGCAAGTTGAACTTGAGTCCTTTAACCAGAAAAACCTCTTCGATTGAAGGTGAGACATCCACAATGCCATAGCCCACAATCTTACCTTTTGGTTATCTTTGAAACTGACACTTCCATTTCTTTTGAGCTCCAATGAGATGAATAGACTTTCATCTCCCATCATATGCCGTTAGCATCCGCTATCCATATACCACATTCTAGTGTCATCAACGGATCTAAGGCTCAACTGCAAAACATTCATGTTTTCTTTGGTAACCATTCTTTCGATCAGGATCCTCCCTTGTTAGAAATGCTTAAATTACTCTAGTCGTACTCATCATAATAACCATTTTAATGCCTATAGAGAACTGTAGCATGTCCAGCTTTGCCACAAAAGCCACACACTGCTTTTTCTTGGGGCTGGCTCGCTTTCTTCATTTTAGAGGAATTCTTCCTCTTAGAACTACGAGTTTGGTTACTCAAAGTTTGACTATTGGTTGGAGGAGGAACCCGTTTATTTTTCAAAGCTATTATCTCAGTGGTCAACTCATCTAATTACTTAGTGAGCTTGCTGTTGTGACATTCATGATACTCAACTTTTTCTTAAAGAAAGCGGATATCAAGAGATAAGGAAGCTATGGAGTCTTCCTGGTCCTCACTTCTCCTCACTGGCTCCTTGATGTTTTCCCTTGACTTATTAATCAGTTTCATAACATCAAATAGTATCTGGGCAAACTCTTCAATAGACAAAGGGATTTCAGAATGTACCTCAGTTTGAGGAGATTTCTCTTTGCTGCGCTTAGCTTCAGAGTCATCAACGGATTGGTTGCTCTTAGAGGCAGATGTTGAGCTCTTGCCCTTTTGATTTTCTATCACCATTAAGTAGAAGTTGGCAGAATCTATTTGCTTCTTCATCAAATGATGAAGATTATGATGAATTGCTCTAAGTGGCAACAAGTGCCTCATTCTTATTAGTGAACTTCTTCTTATATCTATCCTTCTTGGTCTTTAAACAAGATGACTAGATATGGCCTTTTTCCCCAAAGCCAAAGCACTTGATATCTTTGCTATTTTCTTTCTTGAGTCCTTCCTCAGCTCCATGCTGATGCTGAGTTGACTTGTTTTTAGCGGGAAACTTCTTCTTGCTAAATTTCCCATCCTTCTTGATGAAGTATTTGAAATGCCTGGTTAAAAGGGCCAGTTTCTCATCAGAATCGCAAACTGGTGGATTTGTCAAATGAATCAGCTTTTAGGATAATGGCTTTGCCCTCTCTCTCTCTCCTTGCCTTTACTCCTTTTGGAGTCATTAGTATATTTCCTAAGTCAACAAGGTGCCTATAAGCTCATCGTAGATGTAGGTCTTAATATCATGAGCCTCCTCGATCGTGATTTTCTTAGCATCCCACTCTAAGGTAAGAGTGTGGAGAATCTTCTTCACCATTTATTCCTCGGTAAACTCATTGCCTAATCTCTTTAGTTCATTAATGATATTATTGACCTTGATAGTCATGGCCTGAATACCCTTGCTAGAACCCATATGGAACATCTCATACTCTCTCACCATGAGATTGATATTTGACTCCTTGACCTTATCAGTCCCCTCATAGGTAATCTCCAGTTTCTTCCAGATTTCCTACGTTGTCTCGTAGCCCGAGACCTTGTTGAACTCTATAAGATCTAGCGCATAGTGTAAGTAATTGATGGTTGCAGCATTCTCTTTGAGAAGCCTTAAGTCAACATCATCATAATCCTCTAGGTTAACTGGAACACGTTCCCCATTCCTAACAATAGTAGGATTTCTAGGGCCAAGCTCTATAATGAGCCATGCTTGCATGCTTTACGATTAGATGAAGTTTTTCATGCAATTTTTCCAAAACGTGTAATGATTTCCATCAAACAATGGTGTCAGGGTTAAAGACATCCTTTCTTTAAGGAGAATTATCTATCCTGAGCCGGAAATGAAGCTGTTATGAGCCATTTCGAATCTTTAACTCACAGATGATTAGTCTAAAAGCTGAGCACTGCTCTGATACCACTTGTTGGTCCTAAATAACTTACGTTAAACAACAAAGGGGGGTGAATGAGTTTCTTAGTTCTTTTAAGGATTTATAAAATTCTTTTACCAAGTTCAATTTTTAGATGCGTGTAGAGTGAAACTACGTTGTGCTAAGTCTAAAAACAATAAACTACTCAACTTCGCTAGCACAGTTTATCTTTAATCACTGCTGAAAACTCTACTTATCTCGGATTAGTTTTCAAAGCAAAACTAAGAAATGTGAGAGAATGATGAATGAGACAAAAATAGTAAATACAAATAAGGTTAGAATGATTACACCTGAGACTTATCCTGGTTTGGCCCCTAGCCTACCTCTAGTCCCTAGATTCCTTTCTGAGCTTTAATCCACTAGTCTTCCTTAGGTGGAGAAGCCTTTACAGTGGGTAGAAAAGATTACAGAAAGTACCTTCCTTTCTAACTACCTCTCAAACACAATTTAGGTACCCTTCCAAAATTGTCACTCAGATTTCTTAATAGAAAATACGAACAGAGGATTTCAACTTATATAAACGTTGAATCCTTTACAAGGTTAAATCTTTAAGTGATTTCTCTCTGTTACAAACTAATTTGAACGTTTTGTGTTTGTTAGATTGCTTGATTTGGAATTTCTTAAAGTTGTGATTGATTGAAGAAATTCACCAAGTTTGAATGTCTGCTTCAGTCTTCTATTTATAGTTGAAGGTCTTGGAAGTAGCCATTGCAAATTTCTCATCCTGACAGTTCTGCAATTTCTCTTCTATTCAAATCTTTTGAGTTTTCCCGTTTGAAACAAATTCTAAGATGTTTAGAAATAGAGATTTCAATCATTGAAGTTCGAGATTAATCTGTTAATCTTAATGCATCAAAAACTAGTTTCCTTCAAGCAATCTATCCTGATAAAGAGGCGCGCGAGATGCAACGTGGAATTCTGTGATTCATTGACTTGCTGAAGTTGCAAAGTTGTGCGAGGACACTGAGAAACGACGCATGTCAAAGGATTCCTTTTACCTTGGACTTTAGTAAGGATTCTCCAACATTTCGTACTGAAAACTTTTCGTTGTGAGGACCACTTGAATATTTTCTTTAATTTCAATGTCTTTTCTCCTAAAAGGCATCAAAGAGAATATTCTGTCTCTCACAAAAAACCTTAATCGTATATGTGTCATTTAATTCTCTAAGTGTCGAATATACTCAGCTTTTATACATAAAAACAAGCTTAGCTTTGCTAAGTTTATATCTTTATAAACTATGTAATATTAGGTTGACTCAGCTTTTCTTACTCTTAGCAATAACTTAATTAACATACTCAGTAAACTGAGTTGTTTTCCCTTAAACAAACTCATGTAAACTTGATTAATTAAGAGTCTACTCAGTACTCAATTAATTTCACTATCCTAATCAATTTATTATTTCCAAAACTTTTTAAGTACTATGAGGTACTATTAACTTGGGTTCCACAGTTTGAAAGAGAGAAAGGTTACTTGCAATTCTGAAATCTCAATCTTTTTCAATTGTAAAAAATCCCTAAATCTTTTTCTCTCAAATCCTTTTTCTTCTGCAATGGCGAGAACCAAATCAACCTTTGTCCTTCAAAGTAACTCAAAGAGAAGCATTTATGTAAATGCTGAAGGGAAGCAAGAGAATATCATGTTCCCCACTAGAACAATCTTCACCAAGGTGGAATAGGGATTAATTTTTTATTCTGGCCCAGTTTATGAAATTTTCTATGAAGGTCTGTTGAGGAATAAGATTCTTCATAATGTAATTAAACATCAGAACCTGAGTCAGTTTCTGCAATTGGAAGGACCAGCCATTGTTGGGTTAATCAGAAGCTTTTTCTAGGATCTTTATACCATTCAAGGGTATAATGATGTTCTTTTGGTGGAAATTGAGGGAAACTCCCACTCAATATGCTCGAGGCTGCTATAAAGTATCCTCGATATATCATGCAAAGGAAAATAGCTTAGGAAGAATGGAGATGAGGAAGCTATGGCAGTCCCTGAAGATTGGGTACTGCCAGCAGATTATGGATCTAGCGAGATCTCCGTGTTTGGAATAAGCTAGGCAGCAAGGGCTTTCCATGAGCTAGTGGTGAAGCTACTACTACCAAAGATGGGGTCCCTCTCAAGCTGCACCTATTGTGAAAGGTATGTGGTCTGCCATATGGTAGAAGGTAATCAACTTAACTAGTCAGTGATGATTCTTCATCATTTGACCAAAGTTACTACCGTATACCATTACGGTTATTTGATCACAGCCTTGATGAAAGTAGTGAAGATGGTCATCTCATCATTTGTTGGTGGTCCATGGGAGACTGCCATCCCAGTTAAGAAGACCTTAACCATAATGCACTTCAGCAAGTTGTATCGTGATCAGGTGCATACTAGGTACACCAAGGCCTAAGATGCTAAAAGAAAGGCTAAGGCTGTAGCAACAGTATTCCCTGTGAATGTGGCTAAGGAGGATGAACACAGCTTCATGGTGGATTTTGAGAGTAACGAGGACACCAATGAAAACATTCCTCTATCTGCAAAGATGGAACTAGTTTCTATCACCTCTACTCCAAATTCTCCACGACCTAAAGCTACTTCCTCAAGGGCAAAGAAGAGCCCGGAAAAAACAAGGGCAGGAGATACGCCTGCCCAGCCCCTAGCAAGGTAAAGGAAGTAAATGAAGGCTAAGACTCGCACTCAAAGGGATGTTGAGGTGAAATAGCAGCTGAGGAAGAAGAAGATGCCTTAGAGGTAACAGAGACCTTGCACAAAAGAAAGAGCAAATTGGTCGTTACTGAGGAGGATGATGGTTAAGGGGACTACAAGAAAAGCAAAGAGGACTCTAAAACCATCAATCCTGGTACTACAGCCCATGTTGAGGAAGTAATTACTAAAGATAAGGGGACTCAGCGCAAGCGCATTACTATCAATAGACCAATAAAGAAGAATGTACAAGTGGTGAGCAGTGATGAGGATGCTGGAGCAACCATCAGAATCCTTAATCAGGAAGAATCAGCTCTTCCTCATCCCAGCATCCTCACACCTACTTTCACTCAGACTAAGACTCTTACAACTCGGTCTGAAGTATCTCAAGATGACCCATCTTTGGATCAAACAACTAACCTAGAGGTACTCTTAAATCCTTCCCCAGTTTCTTCTGTAAATCCTAAACCTTTTTCTCCTATAAATCCTTCAATTCCTAACCCTATAAATTCTGATATTCCTGTTCCTTTTTTAAATCCCCAATTTCAAACTTCCAATATTGTAAATTCCCTAGTAGATATTCCTTCTTCTCCTAACCAAATAGAAGATTCTTTCTCTCCCTCCTCAATCTTCCTTAATCCCTTCACTTGTAAAATCTAAACCAACCCCCACTTCTTCAAATGTACAAGATTCTGAACCTAACCTTTCTTCAAATCCATCCTCTATGCCTCTAATCCCTCATATTAGAGAAGTTCTTAAGACTAAGAACTATGCTCGGCATAGAAAAGCAAGTGAGGATGTTAGTAAGGAAAATTTTACAGCTAGTATATTATCTACCTCAAGCAGCAAGCCAATCCAAGAGGACTTGGCTGATTCAATAATCTTGGCTCAGATAAGAGAGTTGGCAAGGAATAAATTCCCAACTCTCAAATCTTATGATGAGTTGGATGGGGCAGTAAGCAAATTACTACTTGCTCAAGAATTGAAGGACTTGTTCGCAAAAGGTAAGGTTATGCTACCTGAGTTCGATGAACACTCAAGCATACCCTCTGAATCAATCTTCTTTGAAGAGTTTAAAAAAGATTCAAGGTAGTTTATTTGTGATTCCTAACCACTTAGTGAAAGAAAGTGCCAAAAGCTTGGTGGACAAGATGGCCTTGATTTTAACCGGCTTATCCAATTCTACGGCTCAACTCAGCGCAGCTGTCACCTCTATCCCCACATCTACTGCTCTCGCTAATGCGGTAGTAGGATAGATAAAGGGTAGTGTTGATTCTACTACTAAGAAGCTGAGTAGCTTGAATGCCATTATGGTAAGTCAAGCTACATAGTTTCATAAGTTTGGTGAAAAACAAGCCAAAATAAAGAAGATCATAGACCGTAAGATTGATAATGTGCTGAAAGAAGTCGAAGTCATAAAAGACATAAGACACATAATGGCAAAGCTGATGGAGAGTATGTCTAAGCTAATGGTGAACTATGACAATGTGGCAAAGAAAATTAACAAGCCTATGCTGAACATTAATGCTCTTAGTGATAAGTTTGATTTTGTATGCAAAGAGGTCAATGACAACATAGATGAATCTATAAAGAAGGTGTAGAAGGCTATTTTTGATGCTATGAGAAAGATCTTCCCAGGAATAACTAAGTCTCTAGACCCGCACAATGATCTCTCAGTGCATAAAAAGTTAAATGTGACTAAAGGAAGAATTGAGGATATGTAGAAGGATGTAGATCAACTAGTGAAAACTGGAATGCATGATGCAAGGGATATTGATTTCACTGCTAGATTCATATCATCAATATGCCCTAGGATCCTTGACATGAAAGCGAAGATGAAGATCACGTTGTCTGCCTCAGATTTCAGAGCTCTGTTACAGTGCTTTCAACAGTTTCCTTGCCAAGGGTTTGACTTGATTGTATATCTCTACGAGTGCCATCACTTGCTTCTCTCCAAACTAAACAATCAAGAATTCCTCACAAATAAGGGTAAAGGGATTCTTGAGCAAGAGATTTCTCCGCTCATAATTAGAAAGCAGGACTTTCAGACTGCCTTGGATTTCTTCAATATCTATCTTGAGAAAATTGTGAAAGATCAAATAACAAAGGGGGAGAAGGTAGCTGAAGATGCTCTCAAACCTGTGAACGAGAACAAGTCATCTCTACCACCTCTGCCAAAGAGACCTCAAGTTCAGCCCGACATGAGTCTCAATCTCCAAGTCCACGACAACAATCGCACCCACAATGCACTCACTCTAAAAGCTCTAGACAACCTTCTTCTCATTCATGCAAATATGTTGTAGTACATAGTTTAGGCTAGACTTGTAATAGGGCTCCATTGTATATTAGTTCAAGACACAATTTGTGTACTGACTAAGTATTTGTTAACTTAATGAAATTACAAGTTTTTGCCTATTCAAGTTAAGAGCTTCTTAACTTTCTATTTTTCTATAAATGTATGTTATTTTTGCTTATGAAATGATGTAGGAATATATACAAAGACCAACCTCAAAGAAAAGCTGAAGTAAAGATAAAGTCCCAAATTGAAGAAAATTCCTCTAAGTATGGGGGATTTAAGCTGACTGAAGAGGATCCACTCAGTATGGGGGAGTCTACACTGACTAAGGAGTTCACTCAGCATGGGGTAGTCTTACATCATCTATCAGGTATTCCTATATCTGTAAACTATTTATTCAATTAATCTCTTCTACTACCTAGTTTGTTATCTATTCCAAAATGGGGGAAATTGTTGAACCCAAGTTAAAAGTACCTCATAGTACTTAAAACATTTTGAAAATAACAAACTAACTAGGTTAGTGAAATTAATTTAGTACTAAGTAGACTCTTAATTAATGAAGTTTACTTGAGGGTGTTTAAGGGAAAACAACTCAGTTTATCGAGTTATTAGAGTAAGAAAAACTGAGTTCAGCCTAGTATTATATAGTTTACATGATATAGACTCAGCTAAGCTGAGTTAGCTTTTATTTGTAAAAGCTAAGTTATTTCGACACTTAGAGAAATTTATGACACAAATGCATTTAACAGTTTCTATGAGGAAATGAATATTCCTTTGATGCTTTTCAGGGGAAAAGGTATTGAAATTAAAGAGTATATTCAAGTGGTCCTCACAATGAAAAGGTGTTAGTACGGAATATTGGAGAATCCTCACTAAAGTCCAAGGCAAAAGAAATCTAACATGTGTCACTTTTGTAGTGTCCTCGCTTCTCTCTACAACGTCAACAAGTCATCGAATCATAGAACTCTACTTTGAATTTTGTGCACCTCTCTATCAGAATAGATTTTTTGAAGGAAATGAGTTTTTTATGCATCAAGATTAACGGATTAATCTCGCTCCTCAACGTTTGAAATCTCTATCTCTAAACGTCCTGGAATTTGTTTCAAACGGGTAAATTTGAAAGATATGAAGATAAGAGAAATTGAAGAACTGTTAGGATAAGAAGTTTGCAATGGCTACTTCCAAGACCTTCAACTATAAATAGAAGATTGAAGTAGATGTTCAAACTTGGTGAATCACCTCGAATTTCTTAAGGTGCTGAAACTCTATTCAATCATTCCCAGCTGTTAGAAATTCTAAATCAAGCAATCAAGCAAACACATATTATCCAATATATTTGTAATAGAGAGAGAGATCACTTTAGATTTAACATTGTAAAAGATTCAATGCATTTATAAGTTGAAATCCTCTATTCGCTATTTCTTTCAAAAATTTGAGTGACAATTTAAGAAGGGTACCTAAATTGTGTTTGAGTGGTAGTTAGAAAGAAATGTACTTTTTGTAATCGTGTCTACTCGTTGTAAAGGCTTCTCCGCCTAATGAAGGAAGGAAACCACTAGTAGATTAAAGCTGGGAAAGGAAACCGGGGACTGGAGGTAGGCTAGGGGCCGAACTAGGATAAAATCTCAGGTGTTAACTTTTTAACCTTCGTTGATTGTCTTTATCGCATTTCTCTCATTCATTATTCTCTCAATTTATAAGTTTTTCTTGAAAAACCAATCAGAGATGAGTAAAGTACTCAGCAGCGATTGAAGATAAACTGTGTTAGCGAAGCTGGGCAAGTTTTAGACCCAACTCAGCATGTTTCACTCAGCACGCTTCTAAAAACTAACTTGGAAAAGAATTTTTAAAATTTTTAAAATAACCAAGAAAAGCATTCACCCTCTCTGCTATTTATATTAAGTTGTTTAGGACCAACAGCCTCAATGCTCAAAATCGATGTGTCTAAATGTCCCAAAATCTATTTTAAACGGGCAGATTTAAAATATGTGAAGATAAGCAGTGTTTTAAAAAACGCTAGGCGCTAGTCGGGTGGCCCAAGATGAATCGAGGCTTAGGCGGGGATTAATCGGAGCTTAGGCAGACTTAGGCGCTAGTCGGCATGGTTTAGGCGTTAGGCATAGCTAGGCGGTGACCCTCAAAATAGAACCTAGGTGGGGCCTAAGTGAACCTAGGCGGGGACTTTTAAAACAGTGAAGATAAGAGATTTTGAAGAATAAGTTAAGACTAGAAGTTTGCAATGGCTACTTTTAGCATCTACAACTACAAATAGAAGATTGAAGTAGATGTTCAAACTTGGTTAATCTTCTTGAATTTCTTAAGAGCTGAAATACTATTCAAGAAATCCCAGCATTCATAAATTTAAAATTCAAGCAATCACTTAATTTCCAATCTATTTGTAGAGAGAAAACATATTATCTTAGAGTCTAGATAAGCTTAAGCATTTTAAAAGGATTAAACTCTTTTTATAAGTTGAAATCCTTAGTTAGTAAACTTTCATTCTATAATATGTGAGTTTAGGAAGGGTATTCAAATTGAGTATTGAGAGGTAGCTAGAAAGGGGGTACTTTCTATAAGTGTCTACCCACTGTAAAGGCTTCTCTGCCTATTGATGGAAAGGAATCACTAGTGGATTAAAGCTCAGAAAAGATTCCAAGGACTAGAGGTAGGTTTAGGGCCAAACCAGGATAAATTGAGGTCTAAACTTTCATCAACTCTTCTATTGCCTTTATAAGTGTTTGTGTTAAATACATCATCTCTCTCTTTTTCATATATCTTCTTGAAAACCAAATTGAGCTGAGTAAGATTACTCAATGCATATTGAAGGTGAACTAAGTTAGTGAAGCTGAGTAGTGTACAAGTTTTATACTAAAGTGCACTCAACATACTCCACTCAACACGCATGTAAAAACAACTTGCAAGCAATTTTTTAAAATCTATAAAGTACCAAGAATATTGCATTGACCCCTCTTTGCTCTATTATTAAAGCTAAAGCGGACCAACAAGCCGGTACCCGCCTCACCGGTAAGAACCGTCCCCATAAGAAGTTGGTACCAGTATGGTACACCAGATCGGCCAGTGCCAAACCTGAGAGGACCGGACTGGTACTTATTAGGCAAGCTAGGACAGGCCCTTCTTAAGGACCAGAAATAATCTATTAGGTTGGTATCGCCCTTAGGGTAGGGGTACCGATCTAACTGAACAGGTACCGGTCTGTTACCCAAGAAGACTCGAAAAAAATGATAAAACAACTAAAAACACATAAAAATCATGCCAAAAGTCTCCAAATCTCAGAATATTACCCCTCTAACTTGAATCCGTGATTTTGGAGTCAGATCATCGAAGAAGAGATCCTCGAATCCTTTTGCTTTATTTAGACAAGGTGACATAAAGATGATCTCAGTGAGGGAACATGAAATCTGGAAGTTAGATTTAAGTCTCTAACTCAGAAAAACCTGAAAGGAAAGAGGGAATTTCGGAGAAAAATGTCTAAAATATGCCAATGGTGATTTTCCTAACTTTTCTTTAAAAACCCTGGGAATTTCTCTCTCTAATCACTCCTTGAAAGTTCGAAAAATGGTAAGAAATGCCAACCCCTCAAAACCCCAAAATTTTTAGGCTTTTATAGAAGTTGGTAAAAAATGTAAATAGATGTAGGTTAAAGGTTATTTTTGAGAAAAGGTAAAAATAATTAAGGGTAAGATGGAAAAAAGATGAAAATAGGAGTGGCTCATAAGTTATCTGGTACGGGTCTGACCTAGCAATCGTAGGCTGGGACCGGTATCAGCCCGGTCCAAAAGATCAGATCAATCCAAGCAGTCTGGCATGGGTATGAAGGGTATGTGGGATGGTTTTGGATGGTTTTAGGGTGGTTTTACCAGTTTAGAAGGGTCGGTTAGAGTAATTTTAGTTTCCAAAATGCTTGAAGATATCCTCCGAATGTCTTGTAACCTCAATGAGGATCACTAGATCTAGAGAGTAAGTGAAAATGTTTCTCATCATCGCTTCGCGAGAGGATCAAGAATCTAATACTCACACTAGTCTTAAAAATTCTTCTATCTCTTCGAATGAAAACCAGTTTTATTAGCTTCCCTCAACAAGTCTTATTAGATTTCCTAAACATCATATCATCTCTTCCCTCAAAGTTAGCCGCAAAATTCCTTTTGTGGACCACTTTCTAGTAGCTTATCTCACAAAAGTCGAAATTCCTTTTATAGAAGCTTATCTAACAAATTTCTAAATTCCTTTTTGTGGACTACCCTATGGTAGCTTATCTCATAAAAAATCAAATTTCCTTTCTGTGAACTACACTATGATAGCTTATCTCACATAAATCAAAATTCCTTTTTGTAAACTACCGTATGGTAGCTTATTTCACAAAAGATCAAAATTCCTTTTTGTGGACTATCGTATTGTAGCTTAACTCTCAAAAAAATCAAAATTCCATTTTGTGGACTATCCCATGGTAGTTATCTCAAAAAAATCAAAATTTCTTTTTGTGGACTACCCTGTGGTATCCTATCTCACAACAAATTTGAAATTCCTTTTTGTGGACTACCCTATGGTAGCTTATCTAAAAAAATTTCAAATTCCTTTTTGTGGACCACCCTATGGTAGCTTATCTCACAAAAATTAAAATTCATATTTGTGGACAACCCTATGGTAGCTTATCTCACAAAAAAAATCAAAATTCCTTTTCTTGGACGACCTTATGGTAGACTATCTTATAAAATTCAAAACTACCTTATAGTAGCTTATCTCACAAAAATCGAATGGAATACCCTATGGTAGCTTACCTCACAAAAAAATCAAAATTCCTTTTAGTGGACTACCCTATGGTAGCTTATCTCACAAAAAATTAAAATTCCTCTCGTGAACTACCCTATGATAGCTTATCTCACAAAAATCAAAATTCCTTTTTGTGGACTACCCTAAGGTAGCTTATTGCACAAAAATCAAAATTCTTTTTTGTTGAATACCATACGGTAACTTATCTCATAAAAAATAAAATCCCTTTTGTGGACCACTTTCTAGTTATTTAGCTCACAGAAATCTCAATTTCTTTTGTGAACTACCCAATGGTTGCTTATCTTACAAAAGTTCAAATTCCTCTTGTGAACCACTTCCTGGTGGCTTATGTCCCAAGATTCAAATCCCTTTCACTAACATCCTCACCTATTCAGTTTCTACTATCACATGCATGGACTATCTTACAAGTTGCAAGTACCTTGGCATGTTGTAAATGTCAAGTAATGGATGCCCAGGTCTACCACAATACGATCATTCTCGATTGAATGGGTAAAAAATTTTTTTCCTTTACAAAATCAATCAAGGATTGATCACATTCCCCAGTAGGTCTCTAACTTAGGTAAGGTTTCTTACTTCTACAGCACTCCTTGTCGCACGATCATAAAGACATGCGTCTATTATGACCTACGAGGGGCAGACTATGAGCATAGATTTTTGCAACACCGAAAGTTGATGATGAAAGATTCATTTTCATTCTTTATTTATCCGAATATTTTGGGTTCAAAGTCAATTGTCTAGATATGTCTCGAGACTAGTAAAAATGAGCCTAAATGCCTCGAAATCGATAAAAAACAACTAAAAGTTATCAATGATTGAGTAGAGGGTCTATCGGGATCATATGATCCCGATATCGATTTCGTGAATCCGGTATTGGGTTCGTGATCACAGTATCGGTTTCACCTTTAATTTTTCTATTAGTTAACCGATTTTCTCCCATTTTTTCTTATTAACCCAAAATCGGTACCGCGACTTTAAAACCAGTACCAGGTATGCCTATTTTGGAAGAAAATTTTATTTACTTCCTTGTCTTCGATGAATCAATATTTGACCCGAAACAAACCCACTTTTTTCCTATAAATAGAGATTGAACTTTTGTATTTCTGGTTCTGATTTTTGCATAAAAAATTCCCATACTTTCATAAGCTAAGGTTCTCCACCCGAGTTAGCAAAAGTTTTGAACAAAGAAAGGGATTGTTTGATTCGTTTACTTGTTCATTACCAATATGATTCGGTTTAAGCCCAATCCCCAAACACCAACCTAATACTCTTTTGAAAGCTATTGCAGGATCTTGATTTTGGATCTATCATAAAGGTGAATTCTAAACAAAAAGGTATGAATCTAATCTAAGACTTTTTATTTTATTGTTACATTTGTTTTGTTATCTTCAATTTAGGTATCTTGAGTAGTGTTAGAACCTTAAAGTCAACTTAAAAGGGTTTGCGTGTCTCTCTAAGGTAAGTTCCCGAACCTTAAATTCTTGTTATATACGTTTATACATGTTTGAAAATGTTTAAAAATCAATTAAATGTGTAAACTTGGTCTTAAATTGAGTGAAAAAGAACCAAAATCGAAATGTACACGTAAAAAAGCTTGGTTGTGACATTTGGTCCACGAACCTGGTAGACCGGGATTGATCCTGGTACCCTGAACGATTCCTCCATATCCCAATTATGGGAAAATGTCCAATTTATGTTTGTTTGCCCGTTTAACCTCTATTTTGCAGCTTTGCTTAAACCAATTTCGGTTCTAAACCACTATAAGTACCTTGTATGAAATCTTGGATGAGTAGTTGGGTGTAATAACTTATCTTATGTCACGATGTTGTGTTATTTTAGCCAAGATTGGTCTTAAAATAACTCTTTTTTCTCATCTTCATTTTCTTTAATGAATCATAAGCAATATGAATATGTTTAAAATAAAATAATGGTATAACTTAGGTTTGTAACAAAAAATTAACTTAAAAAATGAAATAAGTAACTTCGTCTGAACCCAAATCTTTATGTTAAGGTAGAGGATTGTACTTTGAAACGATGTTATACCAGAATCTCTTGGAAGATCTAATCCAAGTGGCGACTTTATGTCTTTATTTAGGAATTTAGGTTTCTTAATCTTTTAAATTATTTCTAAAGTAGCTTGTCCCTTATTTGAAATAAATTTTAATGGGAAGAAATCCTCGACATGTCCCTAAAAGTAGCGAAATGTCTCGAACTACGAAATATATCACGAATAAGGAATTGAACCTATCGAACCGGTATGCTAATTAAAAAACGTTGTCTGCTCATAGCATAGATTTAATACAAGGTACAACATCTATTCTATCCGGAGGAGTGATATTGAATTCATGAGATACAATCTTCCCAAAAACCAATGCCAAATGATTAATGAGAGGTTTTGTGATTAGCGAAGGTGGAAGTCCAAAAATAAATCCATGTATATCAAGCATTTGGTAGGGATAAAGTCATATGGAAAAGGTTTAATATCAGAAATTAGGTCTTGAAGCGATATCCAATCCCCATCTATAAAACCCAATAATGAGTCTCTTGAAAAAAAAAAAGAAAGCACAACAAAATTTCCTTCCAAGGGTGCAACAAAATTAAACGCATACTTTTTATTTTAAATCATCTTATGTGAATCGAGGATGATAGAAGTCTTCCTTACCTTTCCCAAACACGAGAAAGAGGTCCACTGCGCATTCTTGAATGAACTACCAAGAATAACTTCTAAGGGAGCATGTTGCGAACATACAATTGTAGTATATGAATGATCATCATGGAGTGAATCATAGAATTTCCTTTTCTCCTCTGAAACATGTGTTATTCTAGCAGGTTTTCGTGATGGTGTAGGAGCGTTGCATTGAAAATACCATCCCTTGTATGCTCACATCCAAATGGTGGTGATCACGATTGATATCAATCGATACAACACTTCATGCATGAGTATAGATCCATCTATGCTAATAAAGATAAAGTTTAAGTTCTTCATATTGTGCTTGTGTGCTGTATAAATAGTATTTGATACCTCATATTTCAAGAAAACTAGTTCTATGGTTGTTGCATCATGCGAGTTCGGTAATTTTTGAAGTATATTTTGTTTGCCTCGGATTTGGGGGCAGAGTTGATTGAATTATTGGAGGCTTTCCTTAGTTGATCGTAATGATAAGGGTGAGGGTGATTGGGAAGGTTGCGTGAGTGGTTGGAGGATGGGGCGTGGGAGGCCTGGTTGGCGTGGATATGGCGATGGCAGTTAGGGTTTGGGGAGCCCAGGGATCGCCGAAGTTGCCATCTTTTTTAGGGTTTAGAGTTACGCTTAGAGAGGGCCATGACGGCTTCAACCCTATCTCTTTTAGTGGGGTTGTGCCTGGAGAGGGACATGACGGCTCCTACCTAACGATCACTAAGTTGATGGTGATAAGGTAGGTTGTGATTGACAGCGGCAGAGCTGGTCAGATTTGAGAGGCTTTGATAATAGATGCAATGGGGTTTGATTGTGTATGATTATTTGTGTGAGTGTATTTCAAAGTTTGTAATATTCATGAACATGTAAATATCTTGACGGTAGTGTTCTACGATATGATATCATACTTTATCATAGTATATTATGCTACAGTTTTAACATGTTGAAAATTTCTAGGCACTAATCAAACGGCACGGACTTCTCAGGGCAAAGATTAATTGAATTTGTATTTTCTTTAAATTTTGTTATTTTTATAATATATTGAATTATTATACGAATTATAGTTTAAATATATAAAAGAATAATAATACATCGAAGATGAAAAAATTGAAAAACATGACATTATCTAATTCTTTTATAATAAAAATATTCATTTCAAGATCAAATTTTTTTTGTAAGTGTTTTATTTTGATTCAAAGTATATATTTTGTGACTTATAACATAACGTTTCCTATTTTTTAGACTTAAAAACTAGAGTTTCATGATGCTGAACGCCTTTGAAAACACTGTATAAGTTTTGGTTAAGGACAAACCAGAAAGCTCAGTTGAGCATAAGGGAAGCTTGCACATGCAACGTATATTTTCGTATAATAATTAACTAAACTACAAGATGACTTTAAAAGTTGTCACCAAAATGATTATTTGTGATAATAATTCTTGTCATAAAAAAGTTTAAACGTTGTCACGAATATACATATGTGACAAGATTTGTTATCACAAAGATATTGTTGCTAATAACTGAATTACAGATAATATTTCCAAATTTGTTGTCAAAATTGCAATTTTTATGACTAATCCTTGTCTTATTAACTACAAGTTGTCATAAATAGAGCAAGTTGTCACTATTACACAACAAATTTTACTAAAGTTTCACGACAACTTTGATTAGTTGTGACGAAAAATACTATTTTTCTTTACAACATTTACTTTAATTACAACCTTTTTTTATCACCACCTACCTTTAGTTACAACTTTAGATGTAACGAATCACTATTAAGTAATTATGATTGAGTGAAGCTCAAATTTACAGAATATAATTCAAAATAAATTGCAGTGTGATCAATTTGAGATCTAATACAATCCAACATCGATATGCATGTAAATTAATTGAAACAATCTAAAATGTATTGGATACACCTAAAATCTAAGTCAATACCTAATAAATTAGCTCAAATGACTAGTACCGTTACGCTCAACTCAACCCAATAGTAATAAGGACCAAGAGAATCCACATCATACCAAAACAAAGTATGTCAATTAATTATTATATAGGAAGAAAGCCAAATAATTTAGAAGTATGAGATGTTACTTTGAATAAAAAGTGTATAGACAATCTTGCAAATACATCTACCTATGTCCAATGAAGTCATTACACATTTCCAAACTGAATCAAAATTAGTAGAAATACCTCAAATAAGAACCATTTCCTAACTGAACTTAAAGAGAAACTCTAATCCATACCTCTTCCCCGTAACTCCTAAATATAAGAATATAAATTTAGTGCTACGATGAAATTCATAGTTGGTAAATTAGAGGAGAGAAAAGAAGCAATGAATTACACATTTACACCTTGAGACCGGAGTAGGAATAATTGTACCCTTTCAGTGAGAGAAAGAAGAGTTAAATAATAGTTGCAAAAGAGAAATTAAAGAGAGGTGCATTAATATCTGTAAGTCATTAAAATTTATTATCTTGCCATATAAAATTAACTACATGACAGATTTATGCCTTTAAACCAAAATGGCAGTTAATAGAAGAACTATAACAGGAGTAACAACAACAGAGTAGAAATAACAATGGTACTTGAAGGTATTATACTTGCCAATTTGGAGTAGCAACGTGACCATGTAGCCGAAGGATGAGAGCTACAAACAACAGCTGCATACTTTGCTAGTTCATGTGCAATGGAATGCAACAGCTAAATTAGATTGAACCCCCACACAATATATTGAACTTTGCCAATGAGATGCGAGACAAAGTGACAAAATTAAAAATAAGAGCGTGTGTTAAATATCATGAACTAGACTGGACTCCACTAAGACTAAACTAAGTGCTTCTCTCTTTGTAAACTATCACCATCAAACAAAAGCAAACAACCAAACTCCATCAAAGTTATCCAAAGTATTAAACTTTAAGTTATTTGTACACCCAAATGAACTAAATGATATGCAGTTAGATCAAGTTCATTAGGTGAACAATCAACAATTCATTACATTAGTACCCAAATGTTTCAAATTCCAATAACTAATTAACATAATATCCAATAGATATGACTAAAATGCAAGTAGAAGAATAATAAAGGATTTCGAACAACCAAAAAACAAAAAATTGTAGAAATTGAGTAACTTAGGATCACCTAAAAAAGTTCATGAGAAAAGAATGTATTTCAGCGTTACAAGCTTGAAACATGTAACCTACACAAGCATAAGATGACATGTAAAAGAGGACAAAACATTAACCTTTCCAATTCGATGAACAATGCACACATCTTGCAAACTACATAACCAAGTCACGGTAAATATTCATCTTCCTTTTCACTATTTCCTTTTTCAAAACAAACCATAAGATGACATCAGTAGAATCAATCATTTTGACGTGCTAAAACATACATTCATCACAACTATTTGAGAAAATGTAACTTAACAGGATATTTCGATAAAATTTCTAAAGCATAATATATATCACGTGCATAGCATTAGAGGAAAACAAATCTCCAGTTATTGTTGACACAGTTAATATATCGAATACTTGAACAATGAAATTGGTAAAAGGTGGCACTCAAAGCTAATATATACCATTGAGCAGCTAATTATGCACAAGCTTGGCCTCAATTAAATCACCTTTAATTGGTAAGCAGCTCAACAAGGCAATGAAGAGTTATGAAGCAGAACATATATAGATAAAGAAATAATTGGGAAACTATCAAAAGCACCCTAACAAAATTCTGCTTGCTGAGTGTCGGGATTGACAAAAATATATCTATCTGGTTATAATAACAATATAAATATGAATGCCTATCATACATTAATCACAAATAAAGAAAAGCCACCAGTCGCAAGCACCATGAACAAGATAACTTAATTTAGAACTTTCTGCAACACATATTATGGAACAATTACATTAAAAGGATGTCGCACACTTACAGTGGAAAAATAGGAACTCTGAGACAACAATATATGAAGATTTGTATAAAAGGGAAGCACCTGCTTCTGAAGAGAGTTAGAATTTTCAAAAAGGGGGAACTAAAAGCAAATATAATACTTCACATTCTAAGCAACCCCAAATTTAATCCCTTATAAATCCTAATAACCAATACTGATTTGGTCTATGCCTTTTTTCCCAAAGAAACGATTGTTCACTTCAAATAAGAAATTATGTTGAATTATGACTCAATTGAATGATTATTTTACTAGAAATCCTACTTTAAATTATGTATACACACAGTACTTTTTCACTTCTGATCTCACACATTTATCAAACAAACAAGAATAATAATATACATAATTATAACCAGATTCAATCAACAAAATCCACCTACAAAAATTTTAATTTTTAAATACACACAACAATACACAGGTTAATTCTTATTTATTACTACAAAAAGGCCAACATTATATCACATACGTAAATACATACAAGTTAAAACAGAGAACTGCAGAAAGATCAAACAGCCACATCAAGCACATACCTAGTAAAGATTCTTAGTATCTTTATCATTATTGTTGTTCCTGTTAGTGTTTTTCGGAAGAGAAGATCCAACCATCGTTGTCGCGCACTTCCTCCGTGTCCTTGTGGCGACCGCCTCCACAGGCTCGATCGGACTCGCTTGCCGCTTTGCTACTCCCTTGCCCCTTCGCGCTCTACTGCGAGATAACGGCATCGTTCATCCTCCAATTTTACTTCTCATCACAAAATTAAAATAATTCACATGCTTTAGAATCAGGAAATAAGATTGAGAAATTTAGGGTTAGTGAATCTGAGAAAAAAGAATGGAGAGTAAATTATGAAGATAATATCGGGTGAGAAGAAAAAGAAGAATAGAGGGTTTTAGGGTAGTATGAAGGGAGAAGAGCAGAGGTATCGATGTAGATGGAAGGAGGTGAAGGAGAAGGCCGCAGCAACGAGGGTTATGATAGAGGTTGTGTTGAGAGAGACACTAGAGGTGTATACATAGGTTGTAACTATTATTATTTATTTTAATAATAAATTTCAATAAATAAGAAATTTTTTTTATAAAATATATCATTATTGATTATTATAATGAATTAAATTAAACATTAGGCATAAAGGTTCTGTGAGTTAGATTGATTGTAACTTTTTTATATTTTTCATAAAAAATTTAATAACAAGTAATTTTTATAAAATTTTTTACAGTTTTTACATACACCCTTTCTAATACTTTTCAAAAGAGACATCACTTTTCTATACCTAATTATAATTAATTTGATTATTTGAACATTAAATATTTATCATTAGAATTTTAGGTTTAAGGTTCAATTTAACTTTCTTTAATTCAGTTTAATACTTACAAGTAATACATACTTATAAATTTATAGTAAAATAATTATATTTCAATTTAGTTGAATACACTTTCAATTAAGTTGAAAGGAACAAAGCTTAAATCTTAAGTATTTTTTACTCCAAGCACCTAAAATTTAATTTACAAATATGTTTCACGAAAATTAGAGGACTTAGAGTTTTAACTTAAGGTTCATAGCTAAGGGTTAAGGGTTCAATATAAAAATTTGCTTTCTTTCAAATAACATTTTAAATAACTTATAACTTTACTATAATTTTCTTATATATTTTATATACTTTATTTAAAATCACGTATTAGAGTAAAAAAAACCCTAGAGATGGCGATCCCGAGGCTCACTGCCAACCATAGCCGCCGCCCTTTGCTCCGCCGCCTTTCACCAGAAACCAACCCTCCTTTCAACCATCGATTAGCCATGCATAACCCTAACTTCCATCTAAACCCCAGCCTTCAAACTAATTTAGCCAAAATCTACTTTGAAAATTATCCTAACTCCCATGATGCTTCAGCCCTACGTAGTATCTTTGTCAAATATTGGGTTTATGGTTCGGTCTACATAGCTAGGAAAAAGGAAAGCAAAGAACCTCAACTTCGATTTTGTAACTATCGATGAAACAATCCCCCTTCATGAAGCCTTGTACCGTCTAAATGCTATATCCATTACAGTCGTTTCGTCTCTGTTCCTTCAAAGCCAAATATGATCATAAAACAACAGCCACTTCACCCTCCCATCGTAATCGAATCCCTGCAAAACCTACCCCATCCCATAGATTCCGTGAATCCCCTAGAGGTGACCAATCTTACACTGAAGTTGTTTCGACAAAGGAAAAAACCATTGATGTTATGATTAATAACACATTTGAGTTTGTTGAATGGGCACAATTTTTGTGTATTGTGAAAGTCAGGAACTTGTCTATAATCCCTAGATTATCTGATATTATCAAGATTCGCAACTTTGCAACGAGGTTTATCGTGTCGATGGTTGGAAACCAGTAACTATTTCATTTTATTTGAATGATGCATTGTTAGCATTTATTGATAATGACTAGCTTTACCTAAACGATTTGATACTTGATGTTGCAATATTTGATTTGAGCTTTACACCGAAGGAATGTCTAGTCTATGCGGATTTCTTAGGTTTGCCGTCGGGAATGATAACAAAAGACATGGTTTGTCACTTATCTAGTTTAATTGGTAAGTTGGTACATCTCAACTTCGATTAAGATTTACTTGATAGGTTGGATGTAATCTCCTGCCTTATTTTAGTTCCATTGGATCACAACTTTAATCAACGGATTGGTGATTCTTGTTTCCCGATTTCGATCAAATTCCGTCAGGCTGTAGCTTGCTCCACTTGTACCTGCAATAGTGATACGGCTAATTCTAATAGCTTAGAAACCTCTACCTCTTTAGCCGATCTCGTAGGCAGTGCAGCCCCCTCTCCGTCTAATCATTGGAATTGCCTGGCGGAGCAGCCTTATAATCCATCACTTGAGGAGCCGCCCCAATAGCCCGTTCAGCCCCATGTTTCAATTAACAATAGTGTGGCTATGGTAGTCGAAACTTAACCTAGCAACACCACTTCCTCGGAACTGGATATTCGAAAAATGAGCCGGATAATTTTTCTCTCTCATAATAAGCCAACCGATAAGAATGAATTGACATTTGATGTAGGTTCTAAATTGGGCTTGTTTAAAGAAAAGCATAAAGAAATGATGATCAATGCCATGGACACAATTTCAGCTTCATAAGGAGCACGGTATTCCCAAGATTTAATATTTTTTGTCTTTAAATTTTTTTTGTTGGAATTGTAGAGGTGGGCTTTGTAGTAAAGCCAAGCAAGATTTTGTTCATTCGAATATTCGTAGACATAATGTGCATTTTTTGCTCTAGTTGAAACGAAGGTGAACTCCATTTCGGAACAAGTGGTTAGATCTTTTTGGGGGTATAATAACTATGGCCAACATTTTGTAATACCATCGCAAGGTTTTTTGGGAGGTTTATTGTTGTCTTGGAACTCGGCATCAATCTAAGCTCGTGTTATTCAATCATCGGATAGGTGGGTGCTTCTTCATGTTGTAGATCCTACAATGGAATATCATCTAATTGCACTATATGGCTCTACTATTGGTGGGGAGCGTTCTTCCATATGGCAAGAGCTACTGCCATTAGCTCGAGAATATAGCAACTTGTTGATTTGTGGGTGTTTTAATGAGGTCATAGCCACTTCAGAAAGATCTGACTTGACATTATATAACCACTTAGCCATTTTATTTTAATCAAGACCCTCTCTCTCATTTGGTCTGGGGCATTTTCATTCACTTAACTTGTGGTGGGATGACCAAAACTTTATGTTGTTTATTAAAGAACAATGTGCTTCAATTTGCGCTACACATGGCAACAATGACGTCTCTTTTGAAATGATGGTTGTTGGGCAATGCTATTAGGCCTTGACACTCATCCAACTTTGGTCTCCTTGAGAAAAGGGTTAGAGAGAAAGAAGCGATCATTCTAAATCTCACCTCGAGTGATGTAGCTCACCCTCTTTTGGCTGAATTATCTTCGCAACTTAACGTAGTAAAGGATTCTCTGTTTCACCCTCACAAAAACCTGGAGAGCCTTCATCATCAATAATCGAGAGTCTCATGGACTCTCTTGTGAGACAATAACATCTCATTTTTTAACCAATCGACGTCCCCACACTTCCAAAATTATCGCATTTTGTAATTGGATGTAAACAGAGAACTAATTATAGATGGGGGCAAGATTACTACAATAATTCAGGATTACTGTGGGAACTTATTCACTGCTGCCCCGTTAGTCCCATTCTCTCTACGGAAGCTCACTTTCAAAAGGGTTTCAAATGAGAAAAATATGAGCTTGATAGCCCCCTTTACATTCGACGAGGTTTGGAATTCCATTTGTGATTGTGGGGAAAATAAATCACCAGGGCCGGATGGATTCAATTTCTATTTTTATAAATGATTTCAAGATGATCCAAAACCCAAAATCATGCACCTAGCTTATGGGATGGGAATATTCCCATCCCACATTGGGTTTTAGGGGGAGTTAAACACTCCCCCTTTCCCTATAAATAGGCTTCCCCTCTCTCATTATTCCAAACTTCAGCTCAGCCTTTCTCTCTGAGTTTGACATCTTGATAAGTGTATAATTACACTTATTATCATATTAATTTTATACACTAAACACTATAGTTTTAGTCATTTTTGTGCTTTGTATAAAAGATTTCACGTGGTATGTAGTTGTTTTTTATGCAAATGCAGATACAAGGTAAATCTTGGGAGTAAAATGATCTAAAGTGGAATTCTATGTAAAGAGAGTGAAAAAGGTGCAAAAAGATGCGTGGATCTTAAAGATTTGGCTTAGGATCGAAGTTGTCAAAGATTCGGTAAAGTTACAAGAAGAATTCTAAAGAAAAACACAATTCACGGTAGCGATAATCATTCATGATCGCAACTTGTATACTTCAGAACAGAAAGTTGCCAAACAAGTATTCACGGTCGTGACTTGTATATCGCGATCGCGACTCCGACGGTTTTCTGGTCAAATCTTCTTAACAACGAAAAGACACTTATCAAAAGTAAACCAATCATGAAAAGGTGCTTATCCATTGTGGATAAGATTGAAGCTTCTCAACAAATCACAATGAAGTGATACAATCTTTTACCAATGGATACAACTCTTTGTATGGATAGACGTAACCCTTCGAACTCTTTAAATAGGGCTCCAAACCTCATAAATTTCATGGAATTGGAATTAGAAAAAGTGAGAGATGTAATGTGTGTGTAGATAGAGAGTGAAATTATTTAGTTTTCGCTACGTTCATAAGTGTTAGCGAGAAAATGTTTAAGTGATTCGAATCCTTGTTTCGATCACTAGATTTCTCTACATATTCGAGCGATTGTTGTATAAGTGTACTTGCAAATC
>CATIWQ010287306.1:0-11528 GCA_949673415.1 Euphorbia schlechtendalii
ATATAAAGTTTTCACGTAAACAAGAAAGCTTTATCTTCCTTTTTTATTCTAAATTTTGAAACAAAATAAAAAGAATTGGTACTTAACAAAATCCATACGAGAATTATTATTTTTAAATTCATTAAGTTAATTATAAAAAAAATTCATATTATTCCTTATATTAAAGTCGAAAAGATGATGAAAAAGGTTTGAAAATACTGATAAAGTCATAAAATTTCACGTAATCTTTAGAAATATTATTCCCATTTATGCAATGCCAACCTCATTACTCCTCGGTCCCTTGCTGCAAGTCAAATAATTCCCCGTTTTGGAGCAATTTTCAAAATGGGGAATGAATATGGAAAATAATCAAGTTTAATCATTACTCATATAGTATATCCTTAAAATGAAGTTCACCATATATGGGGAATTGAATAAAATAATATTATTTTTTAGAAAATTAAATAAAATAATATTACATTTTACTTTTTTATGATTTTTAATTTTTTATTTGTTATTAGTTAGTTTATTAATAAATTATTATTATTTTAAAGTGAATTTATTTTGGGAATGTAAAATGAGTAAGATGATTGAAGAAAAAACAATATAAATCTTATAAAATGGGGTTTGGGAATGGAAAATGGGAAAAATGGTTGAACTTGCTCTTGTATGATTATACACCGAGACATTTATAATTCTTTTCTTTTCAATAAATCACAAATAAATGAGAACATTCAATTTTTTTGTTCATCCACTATTTCAAATAAAATATTAATATGATTACTAAATTAATTATTTATTCTTAGTATTTCTCTTAAAATTTCACTATACCAAAATTCTTTTTACTTTAGGGATGATGAATTAATATATGATTATTTGCATTGATATTAGTTGCCTATATCTGATCGTTTGGAATATAACAACTAAAAGAAGAAAAAGAAAAAATCACATTAGTGATTTGTATAATGTTTGGTATGAATGTTAACAACTTTATAACTTTCAAAGACATCTAAATGGATGAAGTTTTTATTAATTATACATTAAATAACTCTTGATCAAAATCGAATAAGAAAGAAACAGATTGATACATTTTTTCTGTGATCGAAGAATGCCGTCATCGATTGTCAAGTTGAGATTAACTCATGGTATGTCGAGTTTGATCGTTTTTCACGACTTTTTCAGCGTCAGAAGATTGAAATTGCCGAAAGTGCGGGATTTCTCCGTCGTGGGAGAAAATTCAAGAGAGTGAAAATGAATTTTTCATCAATTAATTTTTGCATCCATATTCGCCTATTACAGAGAATAGAAAATGAAAAACATCATTGAATACTTATTTTCCATATGTACATTCGTTTAAATCCTAATACTTGCAACTATGTTCTTAAACTTCTTCATTATTCAATAAAATTCAAATATTCAAATTGAATCGGATTCTTTGACCCGCATGATCCTTTCACTGTCAGACCATATATTTCCATCAGTTGTAAATCATTTATACCAGCATATAAAAGCTATTAGGGTTAAAAATATCAACTTACAATTTTTTAGTATCAAATAGTTTAATAATATAACATAAGTGTTTGACTTAAAATGTAGGGCTGGATTCCTAACAACTTCATTTACTAATTAAATTTTAACGCATAACAATAAGTATTTTATTTCCAACATGAAACAAATATTTGAACAAATTAGATTGGAACTCAAAAAGGGACATAAATTGTCATAGCTTGTTAAATGCTAAAGTTGATATAGGTAAAAACAAAAGTTCTTTTTGCTGCATTCTAGGACACCCTTACCGCAACCAATAAAACAAGAAGACCATTCTATTTAACAAGACACAATATATAACTATTGTTGAGCAAATTGCTCCAAGATATAGAGCATGATTTGCTAAGTGCGGTCATTTTCAATAAACAAATTATTTGGCTTTTTCCATGTAAATAAATCTCAAGATAATCATCAACATCCAACGGCTAACAAAATTTGTATACATTTATTTTGCTTTTTCAAAAACTTTTTTTGCCTTCCTATTCAATTATTTTCTTTTTTGAGTGTGGCCATGAAACAATACCAACAAAAAAGAAAGTTATATATTTACAACTTTTTACGTTAATGGGATAACAAAGAACAAAGGAAGCTTCGAACGCTTTGTGAAAATAAGCATACATACCCAAAAGTATAAATGTATGCAACATGTCTATAACACTTTGGTTTTAGAATTTAACTACTTAGGATCCCAACATTGTGTTCCGTAATCTAGTACATGTTTTTCCTTCTATTTTACTAATAATATATTTGAAAAAGTAAATGGAAAGTAAAGGGACATCAAATAGTTGGACCTCGTCGATTGGGTTTAATTCAATTGATACATCAATAAAAAAAAATGAATGAGGATGATCATGTATTAATTTATAACATCTTCAAAATATCCTAAAAATTAAGAAAAAAATAATTGACTGACCGAGAGCCAAATGAGATTGTCAAAACTATCATGGGTACTAGACTAAGAACAATTTACAATTTCTGAATTTAGTAGGGTGAAGTCTGTGCACCACTTAATATTTAGGGCTCAAAATGAGTCAAGTTCTTCGTGAACAGCTCGGTATTCTCTAGGGTTGAAAATGGGGTTCCAAATTTCCGAATCCGATGGAGGTCCGTTTCGATAAAGATAGAGAATTCCCAATAAGAATTTCTCACAGCTAGGGAGTGGAGAATTTTTCGTACTCGAAATCTTAATGGATATGGAGATGGGTAATGCACTTCCCAATCCGATAAATCCCCGAACCCGACACCAATAATATTTTCTATATTTTATAAAAATTATAGTTTATATTACATGACATATGGATATAAGCTTATTTCAAATCTTTTTTTTTAATTTTACAATTCTTGAATCCCTAAAGGTTATGTATATAGATGGAAGAACAATATGGAAATGAACCAAATAAGGTTGACTTTTATGTTTTTATTAATACTTTTATTTTGAATGTTAAACATTGCATCTCAAGTTTGATGTTTATTTTCTTAGGATTTATTATGTGTAGAACCCAGTAGGGTGTAAAATAGGTCAGAGGGGGGGGGGTCAATGACTCTTTTTCGAGTTCACTGTTTAACTTCAGAAGGTTGCTTCTGAAATATCTTCTGAGTAAGTATTCTTTACTCAGAATCCTCTTTTTGTGCTTAAGTGTAGTTAGATGCGGAATTAATATAACACAAAATAAAAGAGCAGAGTAAGGAAATTGTAAACAAAGATTTTATCCTAGTTCAGGCTCTGCCTAATCTAGTCCTTGGAAACTCCCGTCCAAGATTTAATCCACTATTAACTCTTCTTCTGGTGCAGAGTAAACCCTTTACAATGCTTTGACTGAAATACCCTCCAACAGTCTTTGCTGAGCTATACCAATACAGAAGTACCGTTCTTCTATATCTGAGGCTCTGAGCTTTTTCTCTCTTAAGTACCTTTCTTATGAGACAACCTAGCTTCCTCACACTAACTTACCCTCAGCTTAGTGTGATTTACAACAGTTTACAAGAGAATGAATTATGTGAACTTCTGAACTTTGTTTCAGTTAGTTCAAATACAAATAGATGAGATTTGAATGTTTGCTATGAGAAGGTTGTGAGCTGATTGAGAATTGATTCACTCTTGAATGCTTTTTGTTAAGATTCGTCAACCTTCTCTAATGGTGGAAATCATCATTTTATAGAGGGAGAGAATGTTTCCGTTGATATTTGGACTGTTGCTAGGAATACTGCCGTTGTCATCCAATTTGTTTCCGTTAACAACGTTAGAGTAGCTAGTCCAATTCTGATCCGCGCCATGCTGTATCAAGTTGATTTTGGGGGTCCACTATGTACTGCAGATACGTATAAAAATAGCAAGTGAGATTTGTTCTTGATTTTGCAACAACTTTTATCTTGTAATAGACTGAAGAACAGAGCGAGCGGCGACATTAAATGCGAAGTCAGCTTTCTTGACTTTTGGTGCCGAAAGACTAAGTTGACCTTTTGCAATCCTCATGGGGGCTTTTTAATGATTTGAGTCTTGAGTGATCTTCTGAGATATTTAACACCTCATCTGACTTTAAAAGCTTCTGAGGCGACTTCCTTCTGAGCCTTGCTTCTTAACTCAGAACTTACAAAACTATATAATCTTCAGAATCCAACATTATGTAATGTAACTTTTTAAATTATATATTAAGACTTCAAATTTATTTAGCATTAAACATTGAAACAATTTGATTTAAGTAACGATTCAAAGTTTTTATAGCATGAAACTTTGAAAATATTTACATATTATTTATTTAAATGGGGAAATGGGGAATATCTGATACCCGATGGAGAATCCCCGGTAAGAAAATGGAGGAAAAATTATCCTCGAATCTTTAATGAATATGGATATGGAGAATATTTTTCCCCGAAACCTTAATGGGTATGGAGATGACGAATGCATTTTCTGCCTTATTAAAGCCTTTTTTTCATCCCTAGTGTTCGTCTCGATTTATAAATGAACAGTTTGTGAACATGATTTTATGGTTCGAATTATAAATGAACTGAACATGAACAAACCAATGTTCAGTTCATTAACTCGTGAGCAAACTTGATTAGAGATTCGTGAACAAGTTCATAAACTAATTCGATAAATGTTCGTGAATTAGTTCGATCATTATTATTACATATCAAAAATAAAATTTTATAGAACTTAAATAAAGTATTCATATATAAAAGTAAAATAATACATAAAAAATAAGTTTATGTCCTACTTTAAATTAATAATTGAATTGAAAATGTTGTTCTTAAACAAAATAAACGGGGTTCGTTCGAAAAAATTAAGGAAACGTTCATGAACAAAATAAATGAGTAGTTCGTGAACAAACAAGCACTTAAATAAACGAACCCAAATAGAATTTTGAGCTCGAATTCAAGTTCGGATCAGCTCGTGTTCATATAAAATTAAACAAATGAACACAAAAATGTCAAAATTCAGCTCGGTTCTGATCGTTTACAGACCTTTCGGTATTCAATAATAACAGCCACATCACTGCATTAGCCATATATATTGTGGTTATACTCAAGAGAAACAAGTGCTTTACTTGGCATAACTGTTGTTGCTGCTATAAACTGTTGTTAATTACTCTTTCATATATAAAAAGTATTTGTAAAAGTTTGGTTATAACTGATGTATGTTTAAAAAGAAAAAGAATAATGTTAATGAATTTATTGAACAATCGTCAGTGAGCACTTAATAGTGTATATTGTAAGGGCTTTTCATGTGTTTTCAATTATGCTTAAAAATGTTACGAATTTTTTACCCTTTCTTTTAGTACTGGCAACTACTTTAGTCTCATTCCATGTTTGCTCGTGGATAAATGGGGATCATTTTGATCATCATTGTATGATGCTAAATCTATTGATGCCCGATTAATTCATTTAATATATGGCACCACCAAATGTATAAAATAAAATAGATACAAAAAATGAAAGATTCTATTAGACATATGATATTTAATTTTAACATTTGGTAGTTGCAAATAAAATTGTACTTTTTACCAAATACTAATTGTTATAACTTGCATTGATAAACTATTTAACGAGGATTAAATATTTATATGAGTTTTATCCTATTTTGTAAGAAGATATATATTAATTTGAGTTTACATTATAAAGGTGTGCTGCATTTATTTGTGTCTTATAAGGGGTGAAATTTTGGATAGAATAGATACATGGTTGGCGTCTTCTTTATTCCATCTTGCCAAATGGACATTCATTCAACTTAAATTGTCAATTAGTGGTGTATCATTAAAATAGATGTATTGAGAAATTTTCATTGCTTAAAAACACTATACCATTTAGTAATTATCAGTAATTTTATATTGACACTTATTATTATTATAGGATTTATTTTAAAAGTATACAAATTTTCATTTTCTACATGTTACTCTCTAATTTTGATGGGTGTTTATGAATTGTTTCATGCTATTCTAAGTGTTTAATTCTAAGTGATTTTAGTTATTTTCGTAAATAAAAAATTACAATATTAAATGCACAAATATACAACTACATCATAATTGTTGAAATAATATACAATTTTTCAATTTTTAAAATTTGAACTAAATTAAAATAACCAAATTAAAATTATTTTAATATGAACTTAAAACTACACATGAATAAATTGAACTAGTTTAAAAGATGATCTTCTTATAAAAAAAGAATTTTCAAAAGGCATTTAGACAAATTAAAATGTGTGTGGAATTTTATGTCAAATGTCTTTACATAAAAAAAACACATAACACATATCTTTCTAAATCACATTTCCATTCACAACTTCTGGCTCACTGCTTGCTGGCTTTCACTTTGGGGAATATTGGTACGCAAATTTCTCTCTCTACACTTGAAGAATATTTCTTTCTTTCCTTTTTCTTTCCCGTTCCTTTCCTCCGTCTAAAAAGGGTATTTGACGACTCTTCATTGAAAATGCAGTTAGCCTTTCATTAAGGGCATCGCTTCCAAGGCAAGATAATTTATAATGCCATTATTTCTTTTACTTTTTTCTTTTACTAAGCTAAACTCTATCCTTTTCTCTCTCACTCTGAGCAGCAGCCTGAGACTGTGATTCATGATTGTGTTCTTCCTCTGTACTCATTAGCTTTCCCTCTCCTTTTTCGTCACTATCTTTTGCTAGATCTACACCACTAGATCCCTATATGTTCGCCTCTGTGCTCTCGTTCTTTTCTTTCCCTTTTTTTTTTGAGGTATAGTCCCATTTTCTTTCTTACTTTCTCTGTTAATTCTACTGTCTGTAGCTTTGTTTTTTTCTCTTAGCATCTTGTTGTCCACAATTTTGTTGTTGCTTATGCATTTGTGGATTTTTCTTTTGCGTATTTCTTTTTGTAATTTTTTGTTTTGTATTTTATCTGTAAGGAATCAGAATTCGAAAGTGTGATTGATTGTATAATAGTTCGATTTTTTTTGCTGAATTTGAGCTAATTAGTTTGTTTTATCAGTTTTGATGATTTTTAGTGAAGTTTGGTGGAGAGGATTGTTGTGATTTGTTAATGGCGTCAAAGCAAGGGTCAAAGTCGAAGAGATTAGGTTCGAGCAGTTCTAAAGCTGCTAATTCTCATTCTACTTCAACTACTTCATCTTCCAAGCATTTTCTAGAAACATCTATTGACGGTCAGAGCTCCCCTGCATCATCTTCTGCCCGCAGTAAGCCACAGTTCTTTTACTCAGAAAGCGCGGCTGTTGATGTAGAGAGATCGAAAGAAAATGTAACTGTCACTGTTCGTTTTCGTCCCCTGAGGTTTGAATTTCTCCTCTGTAGTGCGATATTTTCTGTTAATTCCTCCTCTGCCTAGTTACTAAATTCTTGAGCGAGCTGTTTTGTTTATTTCATGGTTGATGGTGTCGTAGTCCTAGGGAAATTCGTCAAGGAGAGGAGATTGCTTGGTATGCGGATGGAGAAACTATTGTCAGAAACGAACATAATCCAACAATGGCGTATGCATATGGTAAATTATGTACACTTATATTGGTTGCTCAAGTAGTTGATTCCATTAGCTATTATGGTTGGTTATTTAAGCTAGATTTCTAAAAGAATCATTGATGGCTGTGGCATAGTAGTTGAGAGCGCAAAGCACACTCAAAGCTCTAGGGTCTCTCGCTTTTACTCAAAGCGCAGAAAAAAGCACACTATTATAAATTCATCCAGAATATCATAGGTTTAGAAAGTTTATAAAATATTGACATATAGCCACTCATAAACTAATAACTATTAAAAATATTACATGTCATAATCGTCCACAACAAAAGAAACAAGTCATCAAAATCCAAAAATCATTAAAATATAACCCTGAGCGCCTTTCTTTTTTGAAGTGTGCGCTTTTTTTCACTGTTTGCACCCATGCACTTTGTGTTCAACTGAAGCGCAGAGGGTGCGCTTCGCTTTGCTTTTGCGCTTTAAGCGCAAAAATTCTCGCTTTTGACTACCATGGGCTGCAGTAAATTAAAGCATAGTTAAGAGAGCTTCTATCTATTTGTTTAAATTGCTTGAGTAAAGGTACATTCTACCTCCAATGTAGAGATCTAAAAGGAAAGGCTTATTTGAAATCGACTTGCTATTTTAATATTGTTCCAGTATAAATACCATCACAAGGTGTAAATTTTGAAAGCTACAGTTTATTGTGTTGAGACTTGTAAAAAAAATATTTGTAGTTCAAAATCGAAAACCTCCAATGAATTGAATTGGGTCGAGTCTCATTTCTCATAATTGACCCAACAGATTTCTGAAAAAAATTTATGATCAAAGCTCATCAATAGAGCACACATTCATTTTAAGTTTATTGGACAAATCTTGCTTCTGTTAATTTGAAATAGCTTACGTATTTCTGTGGGAAAATGATATATGAAGAATGTTGGCTTGAAACATTATGGTTTTCATAAACATGCATCGTGTTCATAAATGTTCAGTTATGGCTTAGTGTATCAATCACCCCTTAAACTTGTTCAAAAAAGTCACTTGCTCTGAACTTTAAAAAGTGCCAGATACACCACTGAACTTGTTAAAGTGCCCCATTTTGCCCTTCAATTTCATGTGTCAGTTTCCGGTTAGTTTGACTTTTCAAAGATGTCATTTTTATGTTTTCTCTCTCTCCAACTAGAAGCTGACACTTGCTATCGAGGGGAAAACTTTTGTTAGTTAAGGGGGTATACAGAACTTTCAAAAGTTCAGGATGGCAACTGATTTTTTTTGGACAAGTTTAGGAGGTGATTGATGCATTAAGCCTTCAGTTACTTAATCTTGTCAGTTCTCAGTTGATACAAAAAATTATTTTGTAAATCTTGCTTAAACCTCTGTTCTGGTGTCTGTTAAATACTTATACTGTTTTTTTAATCCTTTTTGTAAACTTGAAATTTTCCTGATGTAAATATTTCTTTTATCACCATTCTTTGCTCTATGAAATATTAGGTTGCCTACCATCTTTAGGGTTTCCTTGGCCAGTCATTCTTGTGCATTATGGAAAAGGATCTCAAACTATGGTTCTTACAGCAATTATTTGATAGTTTGTGGTTTCTAGTTACAGAGTCTACTTAGTATATATATTTTCCTAGAAAGACTACGACTACAATATATTAATACTGTAACATAATGAAGATTTTGCTGATATTTTGTTATAGGTCTCAGTTTAAATTTGTGTGACTAATTATCCAATTACCTTCCTAATTTTTTGCTAGATCGAGTGTTTGGTCCAACAACAACAACAAGACATGTCTATGATGTTGCGGCCCAGCATGTCGTCGGTGGTGCTATGGAAGGCATCAATGGTAAATCAACAGTTCTTAGCATTGCCGTTTTTAAGTTATTGTATATTATGTTGCTGTTCTATTTTTTGTATTCTAAATTTGTTTACACATGTGGCTAAAGGAACAATTTTTGCATATGGAGTAACAAGCAGTGGGAAGACTCACACAATGCATGTAAGATTTGTTGGCTTTTGTGTTTCTTTCTTTGAAATCATACATTTGTAATCATTGTAACATTCAATCTTATTTATGCCTTCTATATTATACTTTCTTATATCCTTTCCTGATCTAGGCTGCATTGAGAAATAAAGAAAATGAATAGTTGCATCAGCCTCCGTCATTAAGGCCAACTTATTTGTAACTTGTCCTATTTTGGCATTCCGATGTTTTTGTTCATACTGTGAGTCAGAATTTGTGGATGAAATTCATTGTCTGAAGGCTTTAATCTGCATGGTTTGTTAAAATTAATGCAGTTCTGTATCCCTTGCTACAATATCAATGTATAAGTGCATTCTGTAGGCTTAATTATTGCAGAGGGTTTATTTACTAGCTTTAATATGCTTATAAATTTTTATAACAAATGGCAGGGTGATCAGAGGTCCCCTGGAATTATACCACTGGCAGTAAAGGATGCTTTTAGCATTATTCAAGAGGTACATAAATTGAACGTGGTTCCTTTTTTAATTAAATCTTTGTTTCAATACTTCCATTCTAACATTTATTTATGCCTTAGACACCAAACCGAGAGTTTCTTCTTCGTGTTTCATACCTAGAGATATATAATGAGGTTGGTTTCTTCTTTTATTTTCTCAATTAGTTTTGGTCTTTTCTTCTTGTTTTTGTTATGCCATTACTATTTTCATCTCTTTGCAATCTTACTATGTGAGTGCTCATTTATTTTTGTCAGGTTGTAAATGATTTATTGAATCCAGCTGGGCAGAACTTGAGAATAAGAGAAGATGCTCAGGTGATTGCTTATCAATTTGTTATTCTATTTTTCCTACATTACCTTTGATTATGATATTAGTATTTCGTTGCTACTTGCTACCCCTGGCCTTCTGTATTGACTCAAGTGTTTCCTCAATGATTGATTATAGGCATAAACATGTGCTCCAGATACCTTTTAGACATTTATTATCTTTTTTTGTGTTGAAACTGAGGTCAGCATTGTCTTAAGTGCAGACATCCCTTAGACAAATTGTCTTTATTCTCTCAGTTTGGTTATACTAGAAGCTTGTTTTCTTATATCTCATAAACTAGAACATGCACATTAGGTCTTCCATTCAGTAATTTTCTTAATTTTTCTTTTGTGGTCCCCAGATTGTGTCTAGATTTCATTTAACTTGTGGAGAAGTTTTTGTTGATCTCAGTTAATAACTTGATATCTGTAGGGAACTTTTGTTGAAGGCATAAAGGAAGAAGTTGTATTATCCCCTGCCCATGCCCTTTCCCTTATAGCAGCTGGAGAAGGTAACGCTCACTTATTACATGTAGTAGGCGAAAGCATTTGGATTCAGACTAGTACAGTCATGTTACTTTTATTTTTTTGACCATTAAGTATTAATTCCTTGTAAGTAGAGCAGACAATATAGTGCCGTGATGCTTCTGATAATAATTTTACGAAGTCCAGTGCAAGATTTTGAACTTCCATATTTAGTTAGTTGTTTTCATTTGAAATCTGGCTTCCACATTTTGAAATGTCCTTGTAATTTTGCTATCTGCAATTTATCAAGAATTGACTAAGAAAATGCCATCTATTTATTTATTTTTATTCTCTTCCCTGCTTTGAGGTCCTCTCCAAGTGGTAGGTTCCATTTGCAATTCCAGTTTGAAGTTTACAAGATTAGCACACAATTGATTATCCCAATCATTAGGGGGCAAAAAATGCAATTTTACCTTGGAGACTATGATGAAGTGAACATTTTTTAAACCTGCTTCGCCAAACTGTCCACTTTCAAAATTCTATGCACTAAGTGCCTTCTGAATCTAAATAAAGTGCTCGAGCAGGGAATGTTTGATGCAAGAAATATGGAGTTTCCATATTAAAATATAAATTGTTTGAATATATACATGGTATGTAGGTACATATTATACTTAGGAATCTTCTGTACAAGATGTGGATAGCATCATAGCAAATTGATTTGATGCGAAATTGCCAATTTGATTTCCCTCTTTAAACCCTTCAAAGTTCAAATCTAAACTCTCTATATACAGTGACCAAATAATCAAGATATTGAAGTTTGCTC
>CATIWQ010287326.1:0-11025 GCA_949673415.1 Euphorbia schlechtendalii
AAAAAATAGGCTCCGCAACTAGCCCAGTAGAAAGATATTGGTGTTGACTTATTCACTATCGAAAAGTTCGAGATTTTCCGGTTGATGGGACTGCTTCTTCTGTTACCAATAAAAGAAAAATGCTAAATGCATCAACATCTCCATGAACTCTAAAACTTTTGCCCGATACTTACTTGAATATTTAAAAGTTCCAGTTAGTCCCTAAATTGGGTAAAATGTATTTGTCCCCACAATGTCACACATTAACTTCTAACGAGGGAAAAATCGGCAAAATGATATCTTTGAAAAGTTAAACCAACAAGAATCTGACACATGATATTAAAGGAGGCAAATCAGTGCACTTTTACTAAGTTCAAAGAGTTAATTGGAACTTTTGAAAGTTCAGGGTATATGAAACTAAAGTTGCCAAATTCAGGGTACAAATGCATTTTGTATCGGAAAAATATAGTTATGCACATTTCTACATACCAATCAGACATAGTCTAAGCGGTACATCCACAAGGTGGGTGGGTTGACCATGATTCGAATCCTGGCACCTGCAATTGTTACAGACTTATATATTAATGTTGACTTATTTACCACTTCATTGACAATAATAATTATAAAAATTAATAATTTATTATGTTTACTTAAGGTTACAAATAAGGTATAAATAAGGTATGCCTATTTTTTATAATCATAGAATTTCGAAATAGTTGGGTATCGAACCCAGAAACTCTTACGTCTACTTTGAAAGGTATATCAATCCAAAAGTATTCAATTGATTATACAAAGTGTGTTATATTTCAAATTAAGACCAAGCGAGATCCACTCAATATCGAGTTTATAATATGATTTTCAAGAATTAGATTAATGATTTGAAAAGAGCTTTACCAAGTGTCATTTGGTTTCGCACATCTCATGAAAGCTAGAGCTGCCATTGAAAATAAGAAGGGGAAAACAATGTGTGATAGTTGTTAGAAATTCTAATCACACCATTGAATGAGTGGTCGGAAATTCTGCCTGTCTAGTGATGTGGGCGGTCATGTTGATCACTCAAATCTAAGGACAAGCAAGTTCAAATCCCGCTTGTGTAGTGGCAGTTACATGATTTGCACCCCTATGCAAGATCTGTTTTTATTACATTTTTTTTGTTACTAACCTTAAATTTGTTAAAATTATTGATTTTTGATATTTTTATTCGCCATTGTGCTTCAACTTAAGAAAAATGAAAAAAATATATTTAAGAATTTAAAGAAAAAGCAAGGAGATTTGGAAGGGTACAAAATTTTTTATATAATGTTCATAGGCAGCGGAAACTAAAACTGTGTATTGTAGTGCTTAGTTAGCAATTCATTTTGATAATAGCTTCAAAGAGATTTTCTACATATATTTGAATGCATTTAATTTTTATTTATATACTAACAATACACAACTATGACCAAGTAATCACTTACTAGTGAGGTATTTTCTTATTGGATTTAGCGAGATTATGAATTAATTATAGAAATCTATAAGCAGTTAAAGCTACGATATATCAAATATTCTTTTATTTATATTTTATTGTATAAAATAATTGTATTATATGCACAAGTTTAAGTTGTGTTGTCTTTGTGTCCCGTACAACAAAAAAAGCTTTTTCTCCCAGATTTTTCTGTTTGATAAGATAAACAATTTTATAGACAAAAACTAGATAAACACACACGTGTGCATACATAGATTATGATAAAAAACACTGTTTATTTTTATTTTATTTATAAGTTAAAAATATACTGATACTCTCTTAATTAAAGGACTAAAAATTCTATTATTATAAACAATTTTCTATTTACACAATTCAGTTTATGACATGTGTAGGGTGACAAAATCAAGATCTTTCGAGAAAAATTGAGAAAAAGGAAAAATATATAGAAACAGCAATTCCTAATTTTTTTTGAAAGTAAGGATTTGATTAGTGACTAAAGAAGATGGGCAACACAAGCGGGAGGGAGCATATTCCAAGTTCCCATTACCTCATTCAAAAAAGTAGCATGTGTCAAAGAGTGCGCAATAATATTATGATCTCGTCTAATCCAACTAAAACGACAAGAAACAAAAGACTTAGCTAGTAAGTTGATATCATCGACAAAAGCCGACACATAAGAAAAGCCAATATCCGCCTTTGTTAACATATAAAAAAGAATCAAATTATCCGTTTCATGATGAAGTGCGAGTAGCCTGAGTTCTTGAGCCATGACAAAGCTTCACGTATCAAAAGGGCCTCAGCCTTTGATATGGAAATGTGGCAAGGAAGCAGACCCGATTTTGCACAAATAAAGTTACCGCCTGAATTTCGAACAATAATACCGTAACTCACAGTAGCTCCATTGTCAAAGAGAGCTGCATCGATGTTACACTTGAGGAAGGGAGGTAAAGGCGCCTCCCAATCTGCAGGCAACAGAACAGGCTGGTCACTATCCACTGCAGCCGCGGCACCAAAATGAGAACCCATATTAGCAGAGACCGAGACAGCATACTTGGAGAACGCCAAGGCTGAATCGAACCAGACCGTTGCTCCTGGGTGAGTGGAGACATGCTGAAATATTCTTTTATTCCTAGAAGACCAAAGTGACCATAATAAGCAACAACACTCTTTTATCATTTATTATTTGCAATTCCTGATTGTTTAACCCTACAAAATATTAAAAAAAAATATGGGAGGGGTAAATAAGCAAATAAAGAAAAAACAAAAAATAAATACATGGAAACAAACTTACGGTTATTCCATGCAGGCTGGTGCACCATAGTCTCCGACTGCTATCAGTATATAAAGAATCAATCAATCCATTTGTTTCCAATCAGGATTCAATTCACTTACTTAACCTAATTCAGCGTTGTTGTGCACACTCTTAGCCCTCATTCATTCTCATTCTCTTTACCGACCATCTCCGAATTCTAAGGTGTTTCTTGCTTTCTCCGTTTCTCTCGTCTTCTTTATTTTCTCGCTCATACTTATTAACATAGCTGCTTAACTTTCAACATCGTCGTCAATTATTCGTTCTCTTTTTGCTCTTATTTTTTGTTGTTGATGATTTTGTGATTATCGATTGCCAAACTGATCATCTGAATGCCAATAATTGAGTGTCGGTCAATTTCGGATTTATTTTCTTAGCCCTAATAACTGATGAATGTCACCTAATAGGTGCTTTACGTTTTGAATTTTTGCTCTAGTTTTTTTTTTCGTTTGATCATTATGATTATGATTAGATTGGTAACGTTTGAAGGTGTTAAAGCATTTGCTTGTAGTTTTTATTCTAGTGCACAGTTTACACTGATGGGCTAGCTTAGTAAAAGCATATTTATGCATAAACTAGGAGATATATACCTATAAATAATCACAAGAAAAAATATTAATATCCGTTGTCAAATCTAAATTCTAATCATGCATGATCACATAAATTTCGAACTCGGTGGACTGTTGTTTGTGCTTTTTAATTTATTGCTTATTATAATAAATTACTTACAAATAAGCTAAAGAATTAACTTCTTATCATTTAAAATATACGCGATACGTTCTATCGTAGTTACAAATCAACAAGTACTTTCCATCTACACTATGAAGTATTCTCGGCCCGAACTCTTTCTCTCGTTTCGTTCAACGATTAAACTTAAACTTTTATTGATCAATGTCTCTCGATACGAAAAAGATGAAAATGGGACCATATGTTTTTTTGTAGTATTTGGTCTTTTCTTCCCTAACTACTATGGCTGTAGTGAGAATATATATTTGAAATGTTAAGTGGTTTTCCTAGCCTTTTAACTTGTTCAATCGATTTGTCTAGCAGTGCTGAGTCCTAATTGGAGGGATTAGAATGGATACCAATAATCGGATACCTAATGCTGGCCAAGGTGCTGAACTTCCTGCAGAGACTGGAGTTGATTGGAATCTGTCACCTGATTCACGGAGAAAAATTGTCAATAAGATGTTAGTATTCCATTTCCTTTAGTGTGCCATTTTGCAGATTTTGTTATTGCATAATAAAACTTCACAATGTAATGCAATTTCTATTCCAGTTTGTATAATGAGACTCTGTAAATGCATTCCTATGCTATCATAATATTAGTAATTATCATGGTTTTTATGGCGGTTGGCTTCTAGCTTACTAATTCTCATAATCATTGATTAATTGTTTTCTTTTCACAGATTAATTGATTAATTGTTTTCTTTTCACAGATTGGATGTGTTGAAGAAACATCTTCCATCACCTGCCTCAGAGGAACTAGAAGAGCTGGAGAATATTGCTGATCGTTTTGAGAAAAAAATTTTTACTAGTTCCGTGGCCCAGGTATGCGTAAATTCGTGTGTATTTTGTTAATTCTCTTACACTTTGAAGGTGAATAATTGTGATACAAGAGAAATAAGTTGGATAAGACTCAAGAAGAGAAGCACAACAAAAAGCTGTGATCATGTCTAACTTTTTTTTTCTGACTTTAGGATGATTATCTGAAGAAAATATCTGTCAAGCTGATGACAATGGAGTCGAAAACCCAAAATACTACTCCTTGTTTCTTTCCATCCAACTCTTCTGGTAATACTAAGACTGTTATAACAATTACAGCATTTTGAAGTCAATAAAATTCCACTGCAAGCGATTAAAACTTAAAAGAATGGTATTCTGTAGCTTTTATATAATTGAAGAATCTAGATTGACTATGTATCTCCTACCTTGCTCTCGCTCTTAAAATTGTTGAATAGAAAGGTATAAAGAAAATGCAAGACTTAGACAAAAGAATCTGATGAATGGTCAGTTATCTGAATTAATGTTAGTCCGTTTAAATTCTGACATAGTTTCTATCCTCAACAGAATCCGAAGATATGCAGCCTCAAGGGCAGGCTCTTTCTATGCCCATGTCAACTAATCAGCCTGAAGGGGGTCAGCAAATGATATTTCAAAATATCCCGAATAATGCGGGAGTTGAGAGTTGTGCCAATTTGACATCTGCACTACCTTCTGTTTCTGGTCTATCGCCAGCTTCTATTCCTAGTGTTGTTGGGCAGCAGAATGTATCGGGAGTTTCAAAGAACGCAGCAGGAAATTCATCAGGACCGGGGTTACTTTCAAATAAGCTTGCTGATTCCCAAAGACAAATGCCAGGAAGGCCCCAACAGCAGCAACAACCTCAAATTCCTCAACAATATCCGTATCAGCAACAACTTTTGAAGCCCACATTTGTACATTCTCATATGCAGCAATCTGGCATGCAAATGCCATCTGGTCTGCAATCGGCACAATCTATACAACATCCACAAGCTATTCTCAGACAGCAGCAACAGGCTGCTAGAATTTATCAACAACGAGCAGCAATGATGCAGCAGCAGCAGCAGCATCCAATTGCTCAACAACCAAATGCAGCAAATATGCAGCGAAGTCAGTTGATTGGGAAACTAAACAGTGTTGGAGAAATTAGGTTGCGGGCTCAGCAAAATTTGCAGCAGCAGCCGCAACATTTGATGGCTCAGCATCTATTAGGATCACTCAGAACTCAATCTGGAAGCTCAACCATGCAAAGTAATCTCCAATCTTTGCAACATCATCAGCATCATTTGATTTCGCAGATGCAATCAACTCAACCACTTGGCTCCTTGCCTCAGCAGAAGAAAGAATTATATCAATCACAAAGGCCCTTTCTACAGGCATCTTCATGTATGTTATACATCCTTGCAATTCTTAGTAATGTGATTGTATTGTTTTTTATTTATTTGTGCACATATGCTTGAATTTCAGTTTTCTTATTCCTTGCATCGATGCTGATTTCCTTTCCATATTCAATTGATTATGATATATTTTATTGATCTAGTCTCGGATTGATATTCTTGCCACTGTATTCCTTACTGTAATATTGGATTGTGCCTGTTATAGTTTATTTATATGTTGTATGCCGTTTGTTTGTAGCATCTCCACAAACTGGACAATCAAATGTCGGTGATTGGCGAGAGGAAGCTCACCAAAGGGTAATTTCTACTGCTTATTGTGTTGTGGGTTGAAGTTCATTTGCTTTTATGTTCTCAACGATTACTTATGCATGCAGATGGAACATTATTTTTTCGAAAATGTTGTGGAGTTAACTGAAGAAATCAATCACTTAAACATCTAACTTTTATTATTTGTCTGATTTTGTATTTCTAGATCAAAGCGATGAAGGAAAAGTATTTTCCTGACTTAAATGAAATTTACCTGAAAGTTGCATCCAAGTTACAGCTGGTGAGTTGATTCAGTTCTGCAATGTAATCCAATCCATTAGAAATGGATCCCCTACAAAGAGAAGGAAGTAACAAAAAAATAAGTTTTCTTTTAAAATCATAAAATAAATTATATCTGGAAAGATCTATTGCAACTCTTATATCTTACTAATAACGCATGCTATTTGTGTTACAGCAAGAATCTCTTCCACAAGCAGCCAAGTCAGAGCAGCGTGACAAAATCAAAATGATAGTGTCATCTTTAGAGCGCGTGATAGCAGTCCTTCATATTTCAAAAGATGATATCACGCCTAGCCTCAAAGAGAAGTTGGATCCTTACGAGGATCAGATTATAGATTTTATAAATTCAAATAAAGTCAGGAAGCCGCAATCTCAAGTGAGAGAGAATCAGTTCAACTCTCAAGTTCAGCAAAATCAACTCCCATCATCTCCTCCCAAAACCAGAACTAATTTGTTGCAGTCTGCAAACTCTTCTGGGAACATAGCTATTACTCAACCATCCCTTGCAATTGCTACTCCTATTGAACGTCTGCTTAGAGCTGTTAGTACTGCCCCTTTTTCCTCTTCATTTCCACAGATTTCACTTTGGTTTTGGCTGATACGCTTATGATTATATTTTGTGATTCCAGGTTAAGTCTACAACTTCTCAAGCTGCTGTCAGTGACATTGCCTCTGTTGTCACTACGATTGACAGAATCCCTGGATCAGGCCCAGGTAATGGATCTAGAGCTGCAGTTGGTGAGGATTTGGCTGCAATGGCCAGCTGTTGGCTTCAAGCAAGGAGTTTCATCGCTCCAGATGGAATCACAATGAAGCGCAAACCCCTTAATATTGTAGATACCGTTAAGTTCACTGGTCTTGATACACCTGACTTGGAGTCAACTGCTTCACAAAGGTTCAAGAGACCTCGAACCCAGGTATTATAATTTTCCACCCTTTTGAACTCTTGTGAACTGTTTGCTATGACACAAGGTTAAATTCCATACGACACATAAGTATAACAAATGCATATTCTGCTAGGGCAAGAAAAATAGAAAAAATGGGGTGAATGAGAACTTTTAATTTGTTTTATTGGGATTCAGTGGCTTTGCTTGAATCATTTTAACTTGAATAGCTTCTTTTTTGCAGCCTAATCATGCGTTGTTGAAAGAGATCGATGAAATCAATCTTCGACTCATAGATACAGTCGTTGATGTTTGTGAACAAGACGTCGATGATCCAACTGCAATGGCTGAAAGGAGGGAAGGAACGATTATCAAATGCTTTTACATTGCTGTAGCTTTATGTCCAACCTTAAAATCACTGTATGCTTCAGGACAAATGGTAGGCTTTAATGTCAAGTTCTATGCTACATGTTCGCTGATATGGTAATAATACCATGTGGTTTACCAATGTGCAGCAACAAATTCAGCCGGTTAGATTGCTTGTGCCCCCAAATTATCCTAATTGCTCTCCAGTACTATTAGACAAGTTGCCTGCTGAAACAAGGTCAATGAAGTCTATGCTTTGTAATTGTAATCCCTTTTCGTATAATATCATATCTTGTATATATCTTGTTACCAACTAACTTGGGTCGTACTTGAACAGTGAAGAGAATGAAGATCTCTCGGTGAAAGCCAAGTCAAGGTTCGAGAGGTCTCTCAGAAGCTTTTCCCAACCAATGTCAATTAGGGAAATAGCAAAGGCTTGGGATGTTTGTGCTCGGGGAGTTATGTCCGAGTATGCACAACAGAGAGGCGGGGGAATATATAGCTCGATGTTTGGTACTTGGGAAGACTGCTAGATTGCAGAATGATTTTTATAGAGCGAAAGATCAATGTTTGAGGGTATTGTTGTATGTTGTACATTAGTGATAAATCAAAAGCAGTTTTCTGCAGATTGAACAGCTTATTGGAGGAGCAATAAGGAGTTTTTTGTCATGTAATTTTGTAAAACCTCCGGAGAGAATGAGTAAGAAAAGCAAAATAGAAATTCATTACAGATTGGCTCCAATCACACACAGCATTTGGTGCAATAATCTATACATGGTTTAGTTGGACTCCATTTGTGTAAAATTTGGAGCACATTTGAAATCATTTACTTTATAATTTGCATTCTTCAGCTGTGTAGTGTAGTTTGTAATTCCAGGGTACAAATTGAGCATTATTTATTGAAGAGTCGCAATAGACCTAGTGCAACACTAAAATGTTATGCAAATGTTTCGTTGGTCATAAATGACCATAATTGGCTTAATGAAACGGTTATTAAATGTTATGTGTCCGATGCAGTAGGCACAATTACTAATGCATTAGGTCTAATGTAATGGTTTAATATGTTTTTTTAAGCAATTGCAGTTGCCGGGATTCGAATCCTAGTCACCTCATCCACTTTGTGGATGTACCACTCAAACAATGGTTTAATGTGTTAATCAATCATTTGATTATAAAAAAATTAACCGTTAAAATGACACAACTATTGGATATAAAGGAAAAAGAAAGTGTATTACTAAAGTAATTACAAGAACTCAGCTATGAATTTCAATCAAGTACCTCAATTAATTAAGAATAGGAAATCAAACCATGGTATTACTATTAACAAAATGACAAATTGGAGGTCCTCCCGGCTTGACATTTAGGGTTTCAAAAGCAAAGTGGTTTGGATTCCAAGTTGACGTATCCAAATGGCAAACAACTGCTTTGACTCCCCTCTCATTGGAACCATGTAAACATTTGTATCCTTTCATGAATGACAATAATAAATTGCATATGAATATTGTTAGAGAAAATGGGGAATTGGACTTAGAGTAATAATAAAAAACAAATGCTCCAAAACAAACTCTTCCTTCTTTATTCTCTTTCTATTTGTATTTTGTCTGAATGAAAAACAATACAAACTCTATTCCTTATATAGAGTTTACAATTTACATGTTATATAAAACTTAAATACAAATTATTTAATTCCTTCACAAACTAAACTTACAAACTTATTTCTAGATGTTACAGCTACAATATAAGATGAAACTCTTATACTTTTAATTAATGCTTTAGTAAATTCTCCTTTTGATTTTTCTTGTGGTGTTCCTCTTAATATTAAAATTAAGTTTAATAATTCAAGACTCCCTCTTAAACTTAATTCTTGGCAACACCCAATAGTGCTCACAGTTGGTTAAACACATCACCTTTGAGCGGATTCTTAAAAATGCTGCAATTTGATCTTGTGTCTTCACATACTTCAATGTCACTTCCTTTTGTTCGATGCATTCTCTTATGAAATGATATCTCGTATCAATGTGCTTACTTCGATAATGAAAGACTGAATTCTTCGCTAACGTTAGTGTTGATTTGTTATCGACCAAAATATATGTTGGGTCATATTATATCATTTGAAGCTCCTTCAAAAATCTTCATAATATAGCATGACACACACATAAAGTTGCAGCAACATATTCAGCTTTGCAAGTTGACAAAGTCACAATTGGTTGCTTCTTCGAACTCCATGTAAATGCCGTATCACCAAGAAAAAATACAAAAATGCTAGTGCCCTTTCGATCATTCCTATCACTAGCCCAATCACTTTTGTTGTATCCAATTAACTTGAATATGTCAGATTTCGAGTAGCGCAGTCTAAAAATAGTTGTACCTTTCACGTTACAGAGTATTGGTTTTGCAGCGTTCTAATGAGACTCTCTTCTTGCATCCATGTACCTGCTCACTAGCCCAACTGCATACAATATATCAGGCCTAATGTATGTCAAGTATCTCAAACTTCCGATAAGGCTTCGAAATACGGTTGGGTTCACTCTTTCTCCATCTTCATCTTTGGTCAATTTCAAACTGCATTCGACCTGAGAGTTAACGGGATTACAATTTTCCATCTTGAACTTCTTCAAGATCTCTTTGGCAAAGCCACTTTGATAAGTAAAGATGCCATCATCACTCTAGTTCACTTCAATGCCCAAGTATAGTATGACATTAACCCAATATCAGTCATCTCAAATTCACAAATCATTATCCTCTTGAAATCAACAAACATCTAAGGATTGTTCCCGGTGATAATAAGATCATCCACGTACAAGCATACAAGCAACATGTCTCCCTTCTTTACTTTGACATACACTGCATATTCATGTGGACATTTGACAAAACCGTTCTCTTGAAAGTATTTGTCAATGCAGCTATTCCATACTCTCGGTGCTTGCTTGAGTCCGTACAACGCCTTCTTCAGCTTCAACACTTTTTCTTCATGCCCTTTGACAATGTAACCAGGCGGTTGTTGGACATAAATTTCCCTTCCAAGTATTCATTTAGAAATGCTAATTTGACATCCATTTGATGTATCTTCTATCCATTTTTAGCAGCAACTAAGATCACTAGCCTTATAGTCTCCATCCTTGTGACAGGTGTAAATACTTCATCATAGTCAATACAGGGTTTCTGACTGTATCCCTTTGCAACTAATCTTGCTTTATGTCATATAATTTCTCCATTTACATTTTTTTTAAGATTAGGGCTAGCAAGAAAGAAGCAAGGGTGACATTAGTCCCTCAGTGAAAGCGCCGCTTACGGCCCACACCCGAAGGCAGGCCAAGGAACTAACACCATGGGGGGACCCGCCCTTCCTCACTACTAAAAACCCCCCTAAAAATTTATTAATAAGAAGAAAAGTAACAGAAAAACATCCGAAACAAGAAGAAGAGAAAAGCTGAACTAACAAGGTTACATGAAGCGAAAAAAGCAACGCCGACTCAAATCATGAGCGAACAAGGAAGAGCAGAAGCTCGGTATATGATCCCAACATCTATGGTTCTCTGATAACCTACCAAAAGC
>CATIWQ010287412.1:0-16348 GCA_949673415.1 Euphorbia schlechtendalii
ATAGGAGTTAATGATGCAAATTTTTAATACCTCGATCCTCCTTAATAGGGATGGTAGATCGTAATTAATGTAAAAATTTCGACATAAATGAGTAATAAGCGCCGTTAATAAGCCTATTATTTTATTTTAACCAAAAAAAATGTGTGGGTACGATTTTCATGTTTTTTTAGCAGTATTTTTCACAAGTCATTAGCTACCCGAATCATTATTTTCGTCCTTACACTACATAAGAAAATAAACACTCCAACACTAATTGACAACTATTATGAGAAAATTTCTTTTGTAGACAACATATTTTACCATGTGATAGACAACATATTTTAAATGTAACTACAATAGATTGTCTATTTAAATTTGAATTGTATCATTTTCAAAATAAATTAATAACAAAGTGATTAAATAATTTATCATATAGTATCTTTCATCATTAAATATTATTAAATTAATTGTCAACATTGTCTATCCGATTGCCTGTTTGTGATCAATCAAATAGACAATGTTGACAATTAATGATGAGATATCACATAGAAAATAGTGGGTAGGCAATCCATTTGTGAGTTAATTTTTGATATAATGTCTATTTGTACTTATATGTCAGGAAAAGAAGTGGAGTAGGCAAGTTTTTGAAGATGCTCTCTAATTGAGTGATAAGCATGTGGCTTTCCTCCATTTTCTAAATTGATTTTATCTCTAATTTTGGAACATATAATGAAATAGAGTAACATTGAATAAAATATTTATTACAGATTGTTTAATTATTATATTCAATTACAGATTATTCATTACAGATGTTTTCCCATGTTACTTTTCTATAAAATTTTATTTTTAAATTTTTTCAGATTATTATCCTGAAAAGTACTGAAAATCAGTGACAAACAGTTCTTAGTTAATTAGATATAAAGGTCAAAATATTAAAAAATTGTAATTGAAAAACTCCAATAACGATCCTATATCCTAAAAAGTATGACTAAATGTTTGATCATAATCCAATAGATTAATAATGACAAGTCTTCAACGAGTTTAAACTAAAATGAGTGTGAAATTATCAGATTAAACTTTTTCCTCATAACACTCCTAACTTTAATATTTTATTGCATAGAGTAATATGTCTATATTTATTTTGTAACGTTAGTGCTATTTTATCTATTTTGTTAACGTGTACGCCATGGTGGTTTTATTTTTAACAAAGTAAATTAAAATTTATCTATTATCACCATTGAATCAATCATCGCATCACTAATCTAATGATGATAAAGAACAAAGTAATGTAGACTTTATTTCTAATAAAGATGTCACAAAATTTGGCTTGTAACAAAATATTTATTTAAATAAAACTTAAAAGTTATGAATGATAAAATATAAACCCTAACTAGCATAAATAACACTTGAAATATAAACTTAGCCCTGTTTTAAATTGTTGGAAATCATAAATACAAACATATACGGTTGTGTCGCCCATATATTGAAGAATGCCGCAATGGAATCCCTAAAAAATGATGCATAGTCGAAGACTAATTCATGGTATATTGGAAATTAGTCAATTCTATGACTTCTGCAACATTGGAAGATCGATAACGGAACTTTTCATCATAGGAAAATCCAAGAAGAGAGAAAATTGATAAAGTGAAATGAAATTTTCATCAACATGAATTCTAATCCCCTAATGTTTATTTATAGAGAATTAAAATGAAAAATCTACTCTTGGTACAGACTGAAATCATAAATACAAATAAGTCTTAAACATATTTATTTTTCAATAAAATTCAATTACTTTGGATTGAACTTGGAACCGATTGACCCACTCATGGACGGATAAAGTATTTTCAACATAAAAATATTTGTAATTTAGTTTCATTTGGTTCAATTTAGTTTAAATACAGACAACTATATTACGCGATTTTATATTGTCCAATTTAAATAAATAATTAAATAAAAATTATTTCAAAAGTGAAAATTATTAAATAAATATTAATTAAAGGATTCTGAAATATTCGAACTTAGAATTAAATATTTTTATTAAATTTTTATTTTGTATTTCTATTATTATATATTCTATTTTTATTGTTCCTTAAATTAATATGCAGAAGGACATACGAAACATATATATTCTAAAAAATTTCCTTACTATTGCGTATAGTAATTATGCAATCTATAAAGAAACTAATTATATGATTGATTATTAATTGATGAAATGATGAATAATGTAAAGTTGAAAACAGAAAAAACTAAGTAATGATGTATATTTCACCTTCATCCTACGAGACATGACTTAGACATAGAATTTTTCTTTTTGGTTGAAAAGATATCATTTCACTTTTTCAATTTTATTTTACAAAAGAAGATTTCCATCAATATAGACAAGGGAATAATAAAAGATGGGAATGATTTGCAATTATCCTTTTCCTTTTCCTTTTATGTTATTTTATATTATCCTTTTATGATCATTGTTTTACCTTTTCCAATCTTACATTCCATTAGCACAAATTCTCTATAAGCAACCAAAATGGTATATATTCAAGTTCGACTTTTGTTAATTACAATTGTAAAGAGAGTTAATTAATTTTAATTGTTAATTGTGACTCTGTTATAAAATTATACTCTAATATACTTTAGAAGAAATCACACTTTAAAGTTAAAACAAGAGAACAACGAGCCTCAAACTTGCTACAATTGGATTCAGATCCAATAAAGATACGTGGGCTGATAATTAGAAAGCCCAATGGGCTTAATTGGATACTTTGTAGTCTGATACGACACCGTATCGTATTTGGCGGGAAAATTGTAGGTGTTTAATTTACAAGCAATTTACTCGCCGCTCAGCAGCTACAATGGACATTCTACCTCAAATTACTGATCTTTTCTCCAAACTTGCATTGCGATTTCAAACCACAGATCCCAATTCACCATTCAATCACCAATTGGAAGAAGAAAATGATTCTTACTCTATCGATCTCGCAGTTTCCAGCCTCAACCAGTCTCTCAATCTCACTGAAGATTCTGGGGTTAGGGTTTTGAATACCGCTCTCTCCATCATGTGCTTCAAAGCGCCACAGGTACTTGTTTTTGTTTTTAAATTCTAGTTTATTTGTTATGGATTATGGTAATGATGTTTTTGAATTTGTTCATCATGGGGTAGGTTTTCGCTTCCACGACTGATTATATGGTGAAGATGCTTGTTAGTGTTTTGTCTTCTTCAATTGTTTGCAAAGTCTTGCGTTTTGGTGAAGAAGAGTTTTTGTTGATTGGTAGTTCCATCCCCAAGCGGAACTGCCTTGAGTTTATTGAAGTTGTTAACGATATTATTTCAAAATTGGACGAACATGGTGAGCTTCCTGCTTCCCCATCTTATGTTTGTTTCATTTCAATTTAGTTTTCCTCAGTAATCCATATGGAAGATATTTATACTGCCTCTTATAAATAAAAATTCAACATTTGCCTGCCACATCTAAATGAATCACAAATTCTCAATTTCATGAGTTGATTCTACTACAACTGTAATATATGTAATAATTCTACTCTCTTTTAGTCAGGAACCCTATTGCAGCCGTGTTGACTAGCTTAAATATTAATTTGTGACCCTATGGGAGAGGGGCAAAATATCATAACTTTATGTAAATTTGGAGTTTCGGCACTAATTTTATTTTCAAAAATTTTCTTTTTCTTAAAATATATTTCAGTCCCATTTTCAAGTTAGTGATGACTGGCACTAGTAACGAAAATTTTATATTTTGTCCTTAATTGTTGTAATAAATTTTCTGGATATCTATTTGCTGACCCTAACTACTGACAACCATTTTAAGCTTTTATTTCAATACGAGATTAACTACTTACAACCAGATATGGGGTGTATTTTAACAGATGTTGAAGCTTGTGCTTTTGACTCATTAATGGTTATCTTTATTTCTTAAAATAAAGTTGACAGTTGATGGTTTAGGATTATTGTATATGCGTAAACATTCATAGTTAAAAATTCTAATGAACAAGAAACAATCGATTTTTTATATCATAACTTGGCAATATTTTAAGATTAGATTTGGGCCATTTGGCTAGTTTTTTATATCACTTGCTGCTTGCATTTAATATGAAATGTTCTGCTGCATCTCTGATGTTGTCTGTCATAAAAGTATATACTAATCCTTTGCCATGAAATTTACAGGTATACCTTCTCATTTGTTATCATGTGCTGTTGCTCGAGCTGCAGTTTCAACGTCCTCCTGTAGCCTTGCAGCCCCACCAATGTATTTCTTGGATGTTGAAACAATGCAAATGAGAAGCACTGGTATCCAAAAGATCATCAGCTACTTCCCCAGAGAATGCTCATCTGATAACCATGAAATACCACCAAGGTTTGCCATAGGTGCAAGAATTTTTTTCCAAAACTCTATGCAGTTATCTATGCAACTGGTTTTCAGTGCAATAAAATATATGTGCATCTTAAAATACTTTGCAGTATCATCATATCTTCCCCACTAAAAGCATATTTATCACGTATTAAGGTTTTGAAACTGTCTTGTTTGTTTTGCAATAGCATTGCCATCATGTTAATCTAGTCCCATATTTTCTCTTTTCCACCAATACTTGGCCTGTTCTATTTTTTTCCTGGTGCTTGACTTCTGTCCTGCAGGTTGTTATCCTGGTATCTTGATCCACAAACCTTAAAGCAAGATATTTTGATTATCTTGGATGGCACCGCACAAAGACCTTTCCTTTCTTTTAGCAAAGAAATTCGTGAGAGGGTGGAATGGCACAATATTTTTATGTGCTTGGTGATTTCTCCAAATATGTTTATTCATGCCCGAGCTCTGTTACACAATTGGTTTTTGTTGACGTGAGTTTCAGTTGCTTCTTTTTTTATTGTTCATTTCCTTAGGAATATAGTGCTTATTTTTTTATTTGAAATTTTTCTTGCAAATTCTGTGTTTATTCGATACATTGAGCTTCTGGTTAAATTTTCTTTGAATGTATCCATATATATTATATCCTCTGTTAAATGCTGTACTTTGTTTGGTTGATGCACCTTATTTGCTACATTAATCATTTGTACACAATTATTGTGATACTTGTGGGTGAGTTCTTGTTACTGAAAGTACCTGCTACTTGTTGTTGCATAACTGATACAATGAATGAACTAGAACAATTCCCGCTGAATAACTGATTCTAGCACTTACTGGAAAATCTGACATATGTCAACTTTTTATACTGTCAAATTGCAACAGGGGTCTAGGTTTTGTACTTGAACTTCTGAGTCAATTAGTTGGGACCATTCTAGATGTAAATTCAAGACCTACATTCTGGGGCATACCAATTGAATTAGGATCAAAGCTGCCACTTTATACTGCATATTTCCCCTACCAGAATGACGTTCTGAGGATGTGGGCTGGTTCTCTCTCATGTTCAAGTTTTCTACATTTATCTCATAAGATATATGAATCAGTTACTGCAGGGGAGCAATTTGGTCAGACATCTAAGCCATCTGCAGTGAATGTTTTGTCAATAGATTCAAAGTCTCTCTGGTATGTGGTTACTGCTATTTGATGATAGAATCATAGAATTCAGCATCATTACTATATTGTTCACAATTGTCAAGACTGATTTGAAATGTTGCATATCAGGGCTTTGGCTATATGTTTTCCAGATTGGTTCTATCTTGGTTCTGTTTTACTCTTCTCCAACAACTCGTTTGAGAAAGGCTTTCAGTTTAAGTGTATGCCAGGAGAATATGGATCTGGACAAATAAGTGGCATGAAACAACCTTCTGCTGCTGCTGCAAGGTACATGGCTTGGATTCTTAGCCCCAATAGCAAATCTCATCAGGATATGATGTTTGATTGCTTGACTAAAATATCAGAGTCTTGGGCTCAAAAACAAATCGGTTCTGGTTCTTCTGGTAGCAGCTTACTTGGCAGTAGAAAGAAACTTAAGAAATTCAAATGCCATGAAACTGAGGATGATTTTAATCTTACAAATAAGTATCAATGTGAAGTCATTGGCATCTGGCTCAAAGAATTTCAAGCTAAAATGAAATATGGTATTAAATCAGGCAACAGTTCATCTTCTTGTCAGGCACAAACGCACATTCTTTCTTCAAAGAACAGTTCACTTTTCAGGAGAATTCCATTAGGCATATTAATTGGTTTTCCTGATCAAGTGAAGGAAGATGGATTTGAGCTGCTGTTGCATTATGTTGCTACTGGTAAGATGCTTCACTCAACAAACAAAACCAATAGAATGGAGTGTCAAGAACGATATTTTGGAGAGCTAGAAGAGTCTGCTATTGAATTTACAGAAAAGGAAGCTGTAACAGGCGCCAGTCTTGTTTTTTATTTAACTGACATCGTCGAGCGGATGTCACCATTATTATTTGAGAGCGAGAAAAGTGAGTTGGATATTGTTTGCATTGTAAAATTGAGGGTAAGCAGGTACTTAATAAAATGTATCAAGAGGCTGCTTCACTCCATTCCTGATGAAGATGCAGATGTTATGCTGACAGATCTCCATACTAAACTGGAGCATTGGAGGCATCAAGGGAAAGAAATGTTTGAACTTGACAAAGAACTAGATGATGTGATTAAGGGCTTGAGTCATACATTACTGTCATTATGAGAGAGTTTTGTTAAGGAGTAATGTTTTTATGCTCAACTTCTCCATTTTAAAGGTGTAATTCTCTCAATAATTGTTGAGATTTTGGGAATAATGTATTGGTTAATGCTGTATCGCTTGTGGAGCTGGGATTATGCTCTCTCTCATGTACCTCAAAGTGTCATTAGTATGTAATTTTTTAAACTCTCATCTTGCAGCATATACTTTTGGTTGAGAAAACGATATTGAAAATCTTGCTTTTGGGCTCTCCTTTTTTTTTGGTTTTCTTTCAGGGTTTGATTTGTGGTTAATTGAATTTGGCAAGGACCACGGTTGGTGCTTTGTCTTATTCCAAAAGTTATAAGCCACTGTACTTTTAGATAGAAGAGGTTTACTTTGACCTTCACAGTTAAGAGTAAAGTTGCTTGGGGAATATGTTGAAGCTAAAGATATCAATGATGTTGTACAATATATGGTTGAATACGGTGGCCTCATTTCTCCCTAGCATGCATTTATTCTGATGTTTAAAGGTTATTTTCTTTCCAAGTTAATTGAAGGCAGTTCTTTCTCACTCATCCTTATGTTGTTTTCAGAAGATATTACTAGTTATTTTTCAACTCGTTTTTTAATTGTTAAAGAGCGACCTTGTTTGCTTTTTTGTGCTGTAAATTAACAAATTACCGGTGTTACTGTTATAGTTTATTTCAATGTTAACGTGGTCTGTCCCCTCTAATTAATGTTTTATAGTTATCCATTACAAGAATTTTGGTGTTGATAATGGTAACAGGTAAATGGATGTTTACTCATTGGCCTCTCCTTGAAGAATTCTCTTACATCATCAACTAGGTGTCATGACTCATGAGTAGGTAACAATTTCTACAGTGAGACAAAATACTGCATTTTGTTACTCTGAATAGTTTGGCTTTCAAAGGACTTGATTGACCTCTTGATGGGATACTGTAGCTGTCAGAAGGAAGATGAATTCAAACTTCTGTTGCATTAATAACTGCAACTTGTAGAATGCTTCAACTGGTAAACGAGGCTAGGAGAAAAAAACACAGCATAAATTAAAGAGTGAGAAGAGTTGTTCTCGGAGGTTGTCAGTACTAGATTTTTGTTTTAATCGAAGCATGTAAATACACAAAAGAAAATGTACACTATTATTTTTCTGCTATTTTTTTTCATTTCCTTGCGACAAACACGTTTCAACAGGTCGTTATCCTGAAACAATTTTCCAGAGAAACCCTTGTGCTGTACATTGCTAGTAGTAGAACTACAATGTCAAAAATCTATCTGCAACAATGGTTGCATTGTAGCAGCTTCCTGCGCAAACTTAATGCTGTAACTTGTTTGACTGACCCATATCTCAATGAAGCACTTGTAAAAGAGATGAAATTCCATTCTTGTTGTAAGTAATTTATCTACTGGATGTAATTTCTGATTAATATAGTTTTCTTGGATGTTTTTTAGCTGCACTGGACCTCGACCGAAAGCTTCTTTAGGCTCCCTGGGCATGGATCTCCCCCAAAACTTGCTGGCTGAACAGCTATATCACAAAATGGCTTCCCGAAACAGAACTGCAAGAAATCGGTGAGTTAACTAAATTCAGTTCATTCACTTAAAGCTATAAAACAGTAAAATAATGTGGAAATCATGTATAGGTGAGCATTGATTGTGCTTAAAATTTTTTTGAAGCCAATAAAATCATGCCACAACCATGGCAATCAATACTTAAGCAATATTGATTATCATGCCATCTGTTTTCACTAGAATTTTTGTCCATATCATTGACTTACCTTCTGGATCGGATCCCAGGAATGTAGGGCATGGCACTTCCCCTGAGTGTAGGCACCGCATCTCCCCTGTGGCCACCCATAGCTAGCAAATACTATCTTAGATATTTTCTGGCCAGCTGGACACCACAAGTGGGCTTTAGGCGTAACTAGGGTATATCCTTGTCCATTTCCAAGTTCTGGCTGATCATCGTATATATCAGCGCAAACACTGCCCAAACTTCTCTTAACCACTGAAACTCCAGTAGGATCGCCGCCCAATTCGTCAAACACCACTAGATCATTCCCCGCAGGCTTTAACCATGCTCGCGGAACATGGTACCTGCAAAAAGTAATACCATTGTTATAAAATGTGTAGATGAGCAAAAAAAAAAAAAAACTCTGATATACGTAAGGAAGTTTTCTCACCATTGTTGGGATGGCTTTCCGCATTGACTCTGACATTTATCGTCTTCAAAAGTTCCTGCATAATCACAGTCTCCACACTTTCCTTCGGCTATGTGTTCAGGCCAATGCCGCCCTATGCTTCGCCCATTTACCCATACCTCGCCTTTTCCCATGCCACCCATGTATAAAGCTACTGGGTCATTGCCTGGTGGTGCGTTAAAGGTTGTCTGAGATAGAGTTCTTGTCATTAGAATTTTTCTTACCACTCTGAAAATAAACTATAAATAGAGAAACTTTAGCGCTAGGATAATTTGTACCTTGTACCATGTTAGCGGTACTTTTTTAGCTAGTTGTGGTCCTCCCGCCCATCTGACTGCTGACGACCCAGCAGGCGTATATAGGCGTAAATCTTCACCTTTCATACCGATCTGCTCAATCAAACATTCAAATTTCTTAAGATTCTTGGTTTTAGTTCCTCAAGTCTTTAAGTTTTTTATCACTTGTATTATAGGTGACAAACCTTGTAAGACCATTTCCATTTTGACATGTCTAATGTTCCTTGATTCAGTCCTTGCAACGTGACAGGACCAAGAATCCCAACATTGTAGTCATCGAAATGGACTCCGATGTTCTACGATATAACCCAGTTAGGCGAAACATAAAGAGAAACAAACATGAGTTTTGAAACTCTACCGAGTTTCGAATTTGTCAAAGTGAAATAATAAAGCAAGAGGAGAAGTACTAACCGCTAGGCCAACCGAAACACTTAGTAAAGCAATCTTGTTAGTGCCAGCTACCAACCTCACACCCTGGCTAAATCTTATTTGAGGACGCTCCAATGATCCAAACACAGTTCCTGCAACAGGATTGAACTGATTTCAACACAAATAAAGTCTAACCAAATTGTCATTAGAACTGAAAAGTCAAACTCTAATTTCATCCACCTGCTCGTTGACCATTGATGAAAACATGCAAAACATGCCCGGCCGAATCAACTGTCAAAACAGGGTTCTTTCCACTCTTCAGAAATCCTTCATTAGCGTTTATGTTTACACTGAAATACGAAAATAGTAGTAGACTTGACCAGAAAGAATAGATACCGTTATTTATCTAATCACCGATTAAGTTAGCTGATGATACTTACTTATTTAGGTACCACAAATAATCCGATTTGTCCCCAGTGATCCATTTTTGTTCCCATAGTCCATCCTTCTCGAAAGTACCGGGAACAAAACCAACAGGGACTTCATCGATATGCGACTGCCATTGAAATCCACTGGAAACAGGCATCATAGACATCACCGTGCTTTCAGCACCAATCTGCACAGAGAATTATAATACTGAAATTAAACTACTAGGGAATCATAAATGGCATGAACATTAGAACTTGGAACAGAAAATGACACTTTTTTAAAAGGCGCTAGTCAGCCGGTTAGAGCTCCAGGGGCTTAGGGGATTAATCAGGGCCTATGCGGGGACTAGGCGGATTATTATTTTAAAATATTTAATATTTATTAATGAATTAGAATAATAAATTCAATTTAACACATAAATTATTATATAATAAAATTAAAAATATATGTTGCAACATTATTCTGGGCTTTGGCTATACTTTTGTAGGATTTGGCAACACTTTTGTAGGTTTTAGTCACACTTTTCTAGTCCTTGGTAACATTTTTTTGGGTTTTAACGACACTTTCCGCTTTGACCGCCCGATATATAAAATCGTGACGGTGTTTCAAAAAACTCACTTAGGCGGTCACCTTGACCACCTTTTAAAACTGAGGAAAATGCAACTTACTTTTGCAGTGTTGTAAATTGCAGTCTTGCAATCAGGGAGAACGCTGATAGACCAACGGGGTAGCCAATACTTGGTATTCCTGAAGGTAACTTGAACATCGAATTTTGCGTCATAGTTGGCTAGGAATGCTGCACATGCCATATTTGTCTGGAAAACACGAGCCTGAAAAAAAATCGTGAGATTAGGTACAACATAAAATAGTTTCAGACGAAAAATTACGAAACATGGGTTCATAAGACTGGCATAGAGATTTTTGTTTTACCTCTTGATTTCTTCCTAATGGTGTTATCACGGGATCCACAGCAACTAAAGCCGGTTCACATAGCTTGATGGCTTTATGCAAATTCGTCAAGTGCCCGTACTTAGGATTGTTCGGTAGTCCTGGAATTAGAAGTGCATTAATAAACTGTAGAAGTATACACTTACTAAAATGGAGTTACTGATCAAATGTAGAATTAACAATGGTTACCGTATTCGTCAACAGGAGCATCATAATCATAGCTAGTAACCATAAAAAGCCCTGCAGTCCTTTCGAAGTTTGTTCCACCATGAAACTGCAGATAATATAATTACGAAAATAATTTCAAAAAATTTTGTTGAGAATTCTCCAAGGGGAATGCATACCATATAGTAATTGGCAAATGAGCCACCAGCTGCTATAAACCTTGCAACTGAAAACGCTGTATCTTCTGGTGGCCGATAAGGAACCGAACCACCAAATGCCGTGTACCTGGAAATGGTTTATTGACCTTTAAAATATAGAGCGATTTTGAGCAAGAAACTGCTAAAAAACGACTATCACTTACCATCCGGTCCAATTTTCTGTCCACATTTTCGGTTTATTTTTCCCGTTGGGCCAAAAACCTTCGCAGTAAAACCCATTGCAGGTACCGATCTGCGGATCATCAATGAAAATTCAAAATCACACAGTTTACACTCCAAAGGATAAAAAAACCCTGAAAGAAAATGACTTACAGTAGGTTCTGGGGCATCATCTTGCTTACACATAACCCATGGAACTCCGGTGTTAAGTCCTACTGCCATAGAAGCTGCCCATTGAGTATAAGTTTTCCCAGGTGCACCAATTTCCCATTCTACTGGTCCATATTCATTTTCAATCTGAGATAGAATTATAGGTCCTCCTTGAGGCTGAAACAGTTTTTCTGCCTTCATTATATTCACGATTTTCTCCGTAAACGTTTGCATTGCCGCCTTCATTACAGTTATCGCAGGAAGTATATCGTTTAGATAGCAGAACATGGTGAACAATATTTGATCAAAATTTCATGTGCTTGGTTCTTACCTTGAAAGGGCCATTATCTGTTCTAAACTGAATACCTTTAACAAATTTAAGCCACATAGGAAAACCCCTGAACCAGAAAACAAAGCAGAAATCAAATTAAAACCCAGTTGAGTAAAACAAAAAATAAAAAGTGGGTCCTTTTCAAAAAATTTAAAATTTGTGCTAGGTACCCATAGTTCCATTCAGCACAAGCATATGGTCCAATCCTTAGATGAACATAGAGGCCTGCTGCTTGTACTAGCTTGATGAACTTTACTATATCATACCTATCTCCAAAATAGTACTTTTTTATCCAAAAAAATAATAGATCAGTAATTATTTTTATTTGGAAAAATAATTATATTTGTTAGTTAAGCCAAAAGGTAATCCAATTGAGGATTACTTGTCCTTGTGCAGGTTCATGTCCATTCCAGAATACATAAGTTTGTATTACATCCAATCCTGCATCTTTTGCTTTCTGTATAAGACCTGGCCACATCTGTTTTTACCATAAAAATACAAAAGTTATAATTTACTCTCAAATTAAATGCTTGATTAATTTAGTAATTTGGGTTTTTTTGGTGAAATTAGCTTGTCATATTAGTGCTAGTTAGTTAAGCAAAAATCAAAATTAGTTAATGTTCTAACTAACTATTAGTTTGGTATAATTGCATGATCAATCATTCAAAAGTCAAAACAAATAATAACGCTAACTTAGTTCAAGCATACTTTTCAAGTTCCGCATTCAATAAATTTTATAATCCCAAAAAATGAAAAAAAGGCGGCTCAGTGCACGAAACGTCCTATACCCCCGAGGGGTAGAATGAATAGTTAAGATACCTCGGGAGTGCTTCTTGGGTAGTGAATTGATCCAGAAAGAAGAATTCTTCTTTGGCCATTGATTACAATACCTTTATGATCATAAGTTACAGAAGCTCTGGCTGAAGAAAACCATGAACTACAAATTAAAACCAGAAAAAACTTAGAAAATATTAATTTCCACATTGAAGAATATTAAAAACCAAAGGTTTTTTTAAGTGGAATTTATAGTTTTGTGTTTGTTTGTTTGGATGGGATATTGCAGAGACTAACCAACTCCTTTTATAGGTGTCATTAGTTACGTAGACACAATTAATTAATCATTAACTAATTGAATTAAAGATTAATTAATTAATATTTTGAATAATGACAAGTGCAGTTCTAGTTTGTAGGAAATTTGGAGTTGAATCAATCCTTACCTCATATTCTTATCCTATGACTTGATTATAGCATTATTTGGTGTTAAAAATGTGCTATATTTAGACTCATGTAATTAATTTATTGCAATCATGATTAATAACTATAGTATTATCAATTACGTATTCAAAACGTTGAAAGGCTATTTTAAGTTAGTTTGTATGAACACATTATCTCTATAGTTTGCTAAAAAATGTGTTACACATCACTTTTTTTTATCTTTCCAAAAAGTTGTCAATTTTAATTTGGTTAATAAAAAATCTTGTAATTTACATAAAATAATTTAGTTGATTCACAAAGCAATAGGTTGGTTGTATTGACATCTGTCTAAAACTCTAAATGAATTTTCATTTTATCAATTTTTTGTAAATGTTTATTTGGATGAATATGTTTCATTATCTAATCCTCTTAGCTATATTAACAAATAACCAGTATTATCAAAACCATACGGCATAAAGTCGGTATTGAGCTATGATCTTGTTTTAGTTTAATACTTAGACTAATTAAGTATGAGTTACTTAAGAGTTTTTCAAAACTTTTATTAATTTTTACGCTTGTACTTTATTACATTTTTGGGTAAATATTGGCAATTTTTGTTCGCTAGACTTTAAGCTCAAGGTTGATCTCTTTCAGATGGATCAAGGCTTTTATGCAACAAGTAATACTAGGAAACTGATAAGAGATTTTTTGCTTGAACTTTTCAAGATTACTCAATGACTATATAAACTGATTAATCCCATAATTCAAAAATTTATACAAGTACTGAATATGTATGAAAAATATTAGAGTAGTGAATTATGTTCTCAAACCATTTTGTCACATTCAATGTGTAAATTATAAATGAGATATACAAAATACTTAAATATTTATTTTTTGGTTGGAAAATCACATTAGACAATTTAATATGGGTATATAGTTATCTCTCAAGACTCACTTAATATATTTGTGGAAGCACCGATTAATTTCAATTATTCCTTTTTATCTGGTAATAAGGCACTTCATATTTTAATTAGAGTTCGTTATTTGTTGTCAGATCTTTTCGGTTTATTTGTCAATAGAATTTTTGTAGAATTGAAGCAAATCATTAATGGAATGTTTTATTTGATAAAAAATTTATAATACAGACTTTAAAGGTTTATTTTTATTATTTCATAAGAAAATGGGAAAAAATGAACATGTATCATAAATATTCTTTAGGAATATAATTAATACTTTATGTAGTCTATTATAAACTGTATTGAGTTGGATAAATAGGAAGTCCTCGTAAGAAACAAGTAATGTATTATTTATCATTATCATACAATCAAATCAATAACATGAATATTAGCTTTCATAACACAAAGATATAACTCAGATAAGTTGATGTTAGTATATATGATAAAAATATTGTGCATTAAAATGTTTTATATTAAGCTATGGTTAATATCAAACTCGAAAGATTACTTAAAAAACCGTGTTTTAAATATTAGTCTAAAGCATACAAAAAAAAGTTGAGCATACTTGAATCAAATCAAGTAGGTATAAAAAATTAATTAAGAAAAAAAGTATACAACCTTATCAATATATATCCAAATTGTTGATGAAAAAACGTACCAACACGCAAAGAATCGAAAATAAAAATTTTGCAGTTGGAAAAATATTTTAAAAAATCCACCTAATTAATTATGTACAATTGTTAGTCAATTGATTGATTAAGAAAAGTATAAATTCTGGTTGAGGAGCAAAAGATGGCCTTTTTAGAGTCAAATATATGGATATGTATGATATCAATTAAAAGTTCTAAGGACCAATTTTTATTACAAAAGTATAAATGTATAATAATAATCGAAGAAAAGTCAAGTTGCGGCAGCCAATATTCATAGCTTGCACACTCTTCAGGTTTCTGTTACTTAAGTGAGTCAATTCATGTTGCTAAGCTTTTAAGAACGTTAGCCTTTATCGTGCAAATTTCAAATGCCTTTTACGGAATTTGAAGTTCGAAAACGAGATTGCTTGATAATGAGAACATTTCGATGTTTAATAATTTTATTAACTGATTATAGTTAATTTCAAGCTTTAAGCTACTTATTATTAAATATTTGTTATTTTTCTCCAATTTTTCTCATTTCAATGCTCCTCTGAATTTATTACAGTTTAGCACCAAAACTAAGTTAGATCTTATTATTTTAAAATCAATTTAGTTCAACACTTGAGAAATATAAATGTATGCTGAAATAAAATTAGAATCAGCTCACCGAAATTCAAGAGAGTACCATGTTAAATTATGAAAAAATATTAAACTCATTAATTTTTTGTTAATTTATTTTAGAAATGTGATATTGCGAATTTTTAATTATAACTTTTATCTTATTCCTGTAATAAGTCATATTATTATTATTATTATTATTATTAATTAATAATTATTTGTTTTCTTTTACTGATACTGAAAATTATCAAGAAAATTATATCTATAACCTGCAGCAGAATTTTCAGTAATTTATTGATTTATCTTGAAGTTTAGACTTTGGAATAATTGTATACGTATAAGGAAAAATTATTTTATAAAAAAAAAGAAAGAAAGTATGATAGTATAGTTGGTGACAGTTACATCAAGGTTTTAGATATGTATTCAAGAAAAGGTATAAAATTAAGAAAAAAGAGTGGCCATAACTAGTAAACTATAATTATTTTATAAGTAATTTTGTTTCGTAATTCAGAAATTTTTTTATTTTTAGTTTACTAATTTCTGTTACGATATCCTAAAGTGTTTCTCATAGAATTAAATGTTTGAAATCGAGAGAAATACTTTTGTACGCAATGGTTTTATCAATTCAACTAATTCGTTGATTAGTCATACAGAGTATGCAATTTAGGGTTTCCCTACGCAATGCCTTAAATAAATGGGATTGCAAGTTATAGAAAAATAATAACTAACCCATCACTTTCTGTTATCTCATCCAATTTTCGACTTTACTTAAGAGACAAAGTTTTATTATATTTGGCTTATCAACCACTTTTCTTAACCAATCCACAAATATACTCTACCCATTATTTCTTTTTCATTACAAGCCTATTTACTTATCTATTTTTATTTACTGTTATTGATAGTCATAAGATGTTGCTAATAAAAATTTTCTTTTCGAAATAATTAAATACAATTGTAAATTACATTTGTAACTCATGATCTAGTATATAGTTGTTGTGGTTTTCGGTGGCGGTTGTTTATAGTGTTTTGATGTTGCTGATAATTTATTGTCTCTAAAATAACGATAAACAATTGTAATCAAGCAC
>CATIWQ010287427.1:0-21074 GCA_949673415.1 Euphorbia schlechtendalii
TGTGACACATCATTTCATGAAATTAATTTGGGTATAAATGGATTCCCCAAAAATTCAAATGATTTGACTCTTGAGAGAAAGTGAGAGATAAATACATGTACTTAGACAACACGTGATAGCAATTGCCTCATCATACAAGGAAGAAAGATCAATGGAAAGATCTCCAAGCATGAAACGTCCACTGACTCACGCAAAGATCAAAATGATCGGAGCTAGAATAAGGCCAACCAAGCAAGTTGAGGCCAAACAACTAGCGCAATATCACAAAGAAGGAGTCAGATCGTTGAGCACGTCAACAACTCCATTACATGGCACACCACCATTTGTGGGGAAATCACACAACCGATGTAATATAAAAAAGTAGGAGAGAAATTGTTGAAAATGTCAACAACTCCATCATAGCCATTTACAAGACCAAACAACCGGCGCAACATCACAAAGAAGGAGTTAGATCATTGAACACGTCAACAACTCCATCACCACCATTCATGAGATCGAACAACCGGTGCAATGTCACAAAGAAGGAGTCAGATCGTTGAACACGTCAACAACTCCATCACACTGTTCACAACCATTTGTGGGGTAATCAAGCAATGATCGAAGCCCTAGAAAGGTCAAAATAGATGGCACAACAGTAAAGATAGAAAGGAGTCAGATTGTTGAACACGTCAACAAATCCTTCACACGACTCGCTACTATTCATGGGGTAATCATCGCACCATCAAAGGAAACACCGAAGATCAAGACTCATCATCACATACACGTTAAGCCAGCAAAGCGGCACAAGCACCAACCACTCGATCAGAAATGCTGAATGAGATAACAAATGAAGTCGTGGACATGGGTAGCGACTGATCTACCATATAGACCAAGTCTTACACAATTACTATCATGCATAGGTGAAAGAAATAAATCTCTAAAAAGTAGTACAAAAAAAATTTGTATTTAGCCTGTCAATTAACACTCGGTTAGTTGAGCAAAAATTAGGGCTTCTTTTCAAACCACAAAAGAATAGTCCACTGAGTTGAAAACCCGAAAAGGGCGGCTCAAGCAAAACTTAGGACATCGAGAGAACCGCATTAGTTAGAAAACCTAAAAGGGCTAATTGATGGTAGGAGTCAAATCATTTGAAACATTTATACCCCTGTTAAGTTCATCAATGAATTGTCATTTTTGCTAAATCTTTATGCATATGCTTATCTTGATTGCTTACATACCAATGATAGAATGTCGCAAGTAAACATCCAATAAAATGAAAAAAATATATAATAAAGAAAAATTAGTCTGCAGGATTGAAAACCTGAAAGGGCGGTCCAAGCAAAAATTAAGACAAGGTTTGATAGATTGAAAACCTGCAAGGGCGATCTATGCAAAACTTAGAACCAAAAAAATATCAAATTCATCATCTCCTCCTCGGAATGGTACGAGGCATCATATACCTTCAACACTTTAGGCAAAATGACTTCCAAGCAATCATCACCAACATAATGTGGGATCAACGACTAATCCTGAATTTCCTCAAACCAGATCCAAGCTTTGAACTTGAATTTGATTCAATAAACCCATGGTCATCGTTTTGAGGAAGTCATCAATGGAATCCCCAACAAGACAGGGCAACCATGTACTAACACAAGAGAAGGCTCCTCAATGGATGAAGCCCACGATGCCTACATACATCATATGATAAAAATTGTTCATGCATAAAAACATGCATACATTACATTCACATAATGATATTTTCAAGTAAAGATAATGCTGAATTGGGGCAACACTGTCCCAATAAACAAAACCTCCACCTCCACATGAGGAACCTACAAACAAGACAACGGCCTACTCAAGCCTAAAGTCAATGTTACGATGCCACAAAAGCATCCTAAACAACTGAGCAGTTTTCAGGACAACCCTGAATTTCTTATTAAACTTATTTACTTATTATGTTTTAATTTTTGATTAAAGGGGCAAAAATTTTTGCTTCGCATAAACTCAATCAAATAATTAAAACATTCACCAACAAATGTATTAACACTATCTTTTCTCTGATTTGTTACAGGAAGCAAGTCAACATCCTATTAAGGAAATACAAAACACAATCGAAGAAGGAAAAAATTATCTCAATAGATGAAGAATGAAATAGTCTCACTTATCTATCGAAGAATGAAACGGTTGTCGACCCACCAATAAGGGGCACCAAGTACCTAAAGGATTCCGAAGAAAGAAACGGACAACCCTATGAAGGCATAACGCTAGAAAGGAAGGCATATGTCATCACCAATTGGGAACAAGAAGTCACCAGCCACACCGGTCAGGTATATTCTCAATCCCTCAGCTCTTTTCATGTGATAATACTGGTTATACAATCAGCAATTATCACACGAGGGGCAGCTGTGAGCATGGGATTTTTTATCAGCTCACGCGTTCAATGATGACGACTTTTTGGGATATTTATCCTCGAATCACATGATTTTTGACCGTCCGACGATATTCAAATGGGAGTCTTCCTCGTCTCTGAATATAAAAGCACTTTAATTCAAAAATTAACTAAAAAATATAAAAATGTACAAAAAAATTTAAAAACGCAGCCGAAAACCGGATCCGGAGCCTACCTTGTCGATATCTGGCAAGGCATGGCTGGCCAGAAGGCCTGGCGAGGTACACCAGTGGTCTGGTGAGGCTCGCCAGGGGTCTGGCGAACCTCACCAGACTTTGATGAGGGTCGCTAGAGACTTGGCGTGCGAGTCACCAGGTCCATGGCGAGGCTCGCCAGACCTTTGGCAAGGAAAGCCTCGCCAAACAATTTGGTGAGCTCGCCAGACTGGCTGGCGAGCTCGCCAAACTCTTTGGCTATCCTGCCAAAGTTTTTTGCCTTTTTTGGATATTCCGGGTTTTTTATATAGATAGTCTGACATTTCTTGATTGAAGTAGGCTCGAAATTTCAGAGAAAAATTCTCTCTTTTAGAAAAAAAAATACAAACAATAATTCTTCCTTTCTTCTAACATTTTCTTGGATCCCAAACACTTTTGGATCCCAAATCTCTTCATCTTTTAATCAAATTTCTTCATCTATTTCTTCAAATATCCTCAGATATTCTCGGGTCTAAAACAAATTTAGAACCCGAGTCTAATTATCTTTTGGATAAATAAACACTTATTTTTCCAATTAAACTACAATTAAACCAAAACGAACAAGGAACGCTCCCAGGGATCAAATGGATACACCGAAGTGGATTCACGCCAAAAGGGTAAAAGCCTCTGAGTTCCTAGAGCTGCTTATTTCATGCTATTTGATTTCTTTTACATGTGGACCTAGGAATTATTTCATTTATTATTATTGTAAATGTTGTAATTCTCTTCATCTTTTATTTCTTTTTAATTTTTATGTTAGAATACCCCAACGAAGGGAATTAAAATTATTCCCGGATAACAGACTCCACTTTATGCCATGCGATCATTTTCACAAATAAAATTGATAAACATACGTGTAAATAAAAATGAACTATTTTTATTTAAATTAACAACTTTAAAATCTTTGATGTTTTAATTAGGCCACACGGGCCTCGCTAAAATCAAATCGAACATATGTGATATCCCTTGTTATAACCTTTGCGGATACAAGTTAGATGTATGTTTAGGCTTTTATTTTTCCTTTGGGTATTGCACATATTTTTCAGGAAATGTAATTAATAGGGTAGCGGGCGATTGCATCCCCTGATTTTTTAAAGCCTTGTAATTTTTTTTTCACATTTATTTTCCACATTTGCTTACAGCTTTGTGGATGGTTTATTATTTCACCTTGTGGATGGTTTATTATTTTGCAATACGTGAATCATGCATATAAAGTCTAAAAATGACCTAAGTGCGAATATGCATAGTTAAGAGAATACGGTTTTCTATAGATGTAATATAATGTGACCAAATAAGATATAAGCAACTTATTCTCTGTGTCTTAGTGGGCCTCCCCCGGATGGTAAGCCTCACATGACTCTAATTCTTGGAAAGAGCTAATCCAGGTGGCGACTCCACACTTAGATATGGCGGATTCGGGTTCGAACCGATCTAAAGATGTTTTTGCTTTCTCTTTCAACCTTTTCCCGGGTCCCACGACCCAGTGCTTTCTTTTTTCAAACACCCAGGTGGACTACGCCTCATCTTCCATACGCTCTTGGCCAACCACTCCGTGTTGCCTGCTCACACCAATCCTTGCCAAAATAACCATGGGCACTTTGATTTGTTGTACCATAGACAACTATGATTTGAAGATATTGTTCTTTAATTGAGTGAAGTACGGGACAACCCCCAATTAAAGCATTTACACTTGTGGTAAAACATTGTTAATTTATATAATAATGACCTACAATAAGTTTGAGCAAAACCTTAATCTAGTTATCACATCATTTTCTATAACAGGAATTGAAACATAAGTCATGCATTGTATACTTCAAGCAATTCATAGATTATACCAATTTCAACATATTATAATCAATCATGCATATTGCTAGTTAATCAAGATAGTAATTGAACATTCATCATTGCAAGACCGAATTTCAAAACTTAAAAGTAACCTTAAAGGATCTCTTAAGCATTCCATGATTGATATAATTTAAGTTGAAATGTTCAATAGATGCTAATAGATTTATAAAACTTATAAAAGAAACGTAGCATATAAGTTTATAAAAGTTTCAGTTGATGCGTGCTTCTCTCTCTTTTGGATGCATCGTTCCCTTAGAGCAATTCGACAAAACTTCATTGGCACTAGCCTCCAAACTAGGATAGCCTCTACGATTGATCCACACAGTTCTTCACCGACCAAAACCTCCTTGAGGTAGAACTCATTGATAGACGACGGCTGCTAGACCGCTCGAGGAACAACCCAAAAATAGTAATTGAGAAGGCTCACTTCAAAATAGAAAGAGCTTTCTAAAGAATTTTTATCTGTTGGAGAAACTCAAGGATGATCTCGTAGAATCTTGTGAAGAAAAGATGTCCAACTCCAAGAGAAAGGTTGATCTTAATTATTGAGGAAATGAGAATGGGGACGCCTATTTATAGGGAGAAGGGAGTTGAAAACACCCCTCAAAATACAATATGGGATGCGAAAATCCCATCCCACAAAATGAGTCAGCCACGTGGATCCTTAGGACATGCAGGTTGACCTGTGCTGCCTCCACAAGGCAATCCCTAATGGGCTTGCCTTGTGCCACAAGCTAGGCTTGCAGGCCTTCCCGCAAGCCTAGCTTGTGGGTGCTCTAAGGGGGCTTGTAGAGTAGGCTCGCACAAGCACTGTTGTGAGATGATAAAGTTTGACCCGCGCAATCTCCGCGAGGTGCCGACCTTGGAAGGATGGGACATGGTTTTCGAAAAAGGTTTTAAATGGAAATGATTTTCAAGTTTAAAAAGACTCGAGACCAAAATCTCTAGTCTATGTTACAAAGTCACCACTCGGATCAGCTCTTCCAGGAAAATTTGGCACAGCTTAGAACCATTTACCTAATCCATAGTATAGAACAAAGATTTGGGTTTGGATGATTTACCAATTTCATCATCATTTGAGTTAAATTATACTTGATAGAAACCACATTTATAATATTTGAAATAAACTAGATATTTTCGGTTTATGTTATAGTTTATCGCACATGCATAATATGGTAAGTAAATTGCGAAAAGTAAACACGTAGGAAATTTAAGTGCGCCTAATCTACGATGGATTAATACATCATTTGGATGGGTGGTTTACAAATCGCCTAAATACATCGAAATCTAAGGGAACAATCGCTTAAAATACATCAATATCTAACAATTGTTACATTTGATTTTAACATTAAAAGCGTTACCCAAAGGGAATTAAATCCTAGCATACATCTATCCTAGACTACCTGCATCCACAAAGGTTAGCACAAATGCGGCACTTCACAAGTAGTTATAAGCACGTTTGTTTTGATTTTTTTACCAGACCTGAGTGGTCTAATTTAAAACATCAAGAAGTTTAAAATTGCTTTTTTTATGTAAAAATGGTTCATTTTATACACATAAGTTATTTAACCGTTTTATTAGTGAGAATTCCACATGTGGATGTTTATCGGGTCGGTTATCCAGGAACTTGGGTTCCCTTCATCGGGGTTTCCTAACGCGCTTCCTAATAATATTAACGAAAAATAAATCTAAGTCCAAGTAGATAAAATAATGATGTTATTAAATTCATTCTGAAAGGGAAACCGTTAAAGTTGATAAAATGATATCCCGGCGAAGGGAAACAGACTTCAACCGTCCAAACGCCTTTCGGAATGGTTTCCAGTTCATAAAATCTTCAAACATACACATAACGTTACTTAAAAACTCAAATTTTAGGTCTGAATGGTCACCACTGACCCTCTTAAACATAAATCGAAATTTGGAAAATTTAAGAACATTTTGCCCGAGTTCTTCCTGGAAAACAATGTCATTAACGACATTACTGATGTCTTTAACGACATCAGTAATGTTGTTAATGACATTACAATGTCGTTTACCGCATCACAATGCCAGTAACGGCATTACAGTGACAGATACAGACAGTTTTATGATTTTCTTACGTATTCCATTTTTCACACAGCAGACACACATATATGATACAAACAAGTGAGACACAACTCTAGGATCTTAGAGGCTTACCCCGTTGTTGTGAATCCACTTCACTCGGTCTACAAAAATCACCGGAAAGTCCTCCTTGTTTCTTTGGTTTGGTTTGCAATTTTGAAGAAAAAGGAAGAGTAAATGCTACTCATTGAGGGAAGGAAATACTTTCTGAATGTGAGTCTTGACAAGATGAAGAAGGAGGTGATAATCCTTCTTCTATCAAGTATAGACTTTGAAAAATAGCTTAAAACTTAAAAATTGACCGAAAACAGACTAAGTTACCAAACACCTCAAATGAGTAAATATGCTTATTGAGAACACTTAAAAACTATGTTCTATTGAGTTTGAAATTAGTAGAAATGTTCTAGAAAGAGTCTAAACTTGCAAGCTTATTTAAATTCTCACACAACTCAATTTTCCGTAAAGGTGAACTAAACCTCAAACTTGCCTAAATGACCCAAAATGTCCCCAGTTCATGCCCTATTGATGAACTTAAACACTCAAGCTCAGAAACTACAAGTCAATATGAGTCACGGGATGTTAACTAAGTAACTAAAGTGTTTAATTAACTCAAGAACACTCAATAACACAAGAACACTTCAAACCTTCGCTTAACCTTAGAGCTCTCTTACTTGCTAGTTTTTTGCACAAAAATGAGCTCCCCCTACTACTGAAACTCAGCTCTAAACTTAAAGGGATCCCCCTTTTATCCAAATTCAACTTAGCTTAGCCTTAGGACATCTACTTTTCACTTTTTCAACTTTTCACATTGATCCCATGTGAAAGGGAGCGTGCAAAATCCTAGGAAAGGAGTAAAAAGTTGTTTTTCAAAGAACATGTCCGAGCATGTGGGGGGGGGAGAGGCTTTTTAGCCTGAAAATTGTGAAAAGTGCAATTTTGGTTCTGCCGCAGAGTCAATATCGTTAAAGACATTGGTGATGTCGTTAATGATATCAACCATGTCGTTAACAGCATCTTTAACGACATGGCATTTTTAGGCTGGGCTTTTTAAGGAAGAAGAGGCCTAAAGAAACTAAGCAGGTGATTTCTAGATGATTTTAGGATTGCAAAATGTAAAAAGCTAACAAGGGAAAAAATTACAACTTCATCATCGAACTCATGAGTAGGGAGTAAAATCCCATGCTCACAGGCTACCCCTCATGGGATCAATGCTGATATGAGTTCAGTATGGTCCCACGATTGAAAGAGTAGCGGGGATTAGAGATAATACCTACCCGGTCATGATTGGCACTCTTCGGGATGACGGTTGGAAGCTTTTATCTAGGTGTAGCATTTTCAAGGATCGATCTCTCCATGCCCCTTGTGAATCGCCTGTTGGGAAATGATTACTCTTTGAAGGTTGAACTTTGGCTTGTTGACACCGCTGGAATTGATGGCCGTGTGCCTCCATCCTTCCGGTTGAGGATCCCGTGTGTAGGCGGTGGAAGGCTTGTTGATGATGCGGATCGTAGGAAATCCGCTGACTATAGAAAGTCGAGATAAGGTGTGAACTATAGAAAGTACACTAACTGTAAAAGGTCTGAAAAGATGTGAGCTGTAGAAAGTTCGCTAATAGTTAAAAGTTAGAAGATTATGAACAGTAGAAAGTTCGTTGACTGTAAAAAGTTAGGAAAGTTTGAACTGTAGAAAGTTCACTCGATTGTAAAAAGTCAGAGAATTGCGAATTGTAAAAATTTAATTGACTATAAAAAGTCAAGAAAGTGTGAATTGTAGAAAGTTCACTCTATTGTAAAAAGTCAAAGAGTTTGTTCAATGTAAAAAGTCAGGAAAGTGTGAACTGTAGAAAGTTCGTTGACTGTAACAAGTCAGGAAAGTGTGAATTGTAAAATGTTCATTGATTGTAAAAAGTCAGGAAAATTTGAACTGTAGAAAGTTCATTCGACTGTAAAAAGTCAAGAAATTTAAAATTGTAGAAAGTTCTATCACTATAAAAAGTTAGGAAATTTCAAACTGTAGAAAGTTCGTTGACTGTAAAAAGTCAAGAAACTTTGAACTGTGAAAAGTTCATTGACCGTAGAAAGTCAGGAAAATGTGAACTATAGAAAGTTCGTTGACTGAAAAAAGTCAGGAAATTTTGAACTATGGAAAGTTCCTTGATTGTAAAAAGTCAAGAAAGTGTGAACTATAGAAAGTTTGTTTGACAGTAAAAAGTCAAAAAGAGGTGAACTGTAAAATGTTCGTTTGACTGTTAAAAAGTCAGGAAATGTTGAAGAAAATGCAAGTTATGGATGCATGTTTTAATTCTTTGATTGAGATTGCTGAAAGAAAAAATTTTTGCCCCTTCAATCAATAATTAAAATATGAATGCGTATTAATTTCTCGGGACATGCGACTGAGTTTTGAAAATATTTTCGTGAGCTTCCGGGAGTTGGTCGCGTGTTTTTTATGACTTTTATAGAGTTAAAATACACTATGAATGAATTTTAAGGGGTTAAAATGAGTTTGGGCTGTAAAATAAAAGAAATGGGCTGGGCTAGAGCAAATGTCATTAATGACATAACGTGATGTCGTTAACGACATTGTAATGTCATTGATGACATCGCGCTTTCTAGGTTTTGAAATAAAACCTAATTCCTCCCCATTCTTTCTCTTTACCAAAAACAGCCCCCTTTACCAAAAAATGGATTATCTTCTCCAATTCCTCAGCAAAAATGTTGTGCAAAATCAAATCCCGCAACCTGAAGGTCGTCACTTCATCCTCACTTCAAGCTCATCTCGACATCCTAAACTTCAAACTATGCAAGATGGCGGAGGCATTTTGTTTTGAGAGGGGGGACAAATTCGTTGGGTTTTCCTTCAACTCTCCCATCACTACCTTGTGCCCAAGGCTCGGGGAACACGCCTCGGTAGTTCAGGTAATCGAAAACTCCCTCAATTTCAAGTTTTTCTTGATTTCTAGTTTGAAACCTAGGTTTGAAATCTAGTGAAAAATGCATATTTTATGCGAAATTGATGCATGATTAGTCTTTATTCGTTGTTTATACATAGTTTAGGATGATTTGGAACCTGATGTGGGGGATTTGATTGTAAAGATTTAGATTTTAAAGGGTTGAAGTCACGGGCAAAACTGCTTCTACCTCTGCAACTACAATGTCGTTAACGACATTACTAATGCCGTTAACAGCATTGCAGAGGCAGGGGCAGAAATAGTTTCTACCTCGCCCAAAAGCCATTTCCGTGCACGATTTCAACCTAGTTTACAGTTTTCGACAGCATGTATGCTTTAAAAGATTGAATTGAGATGCATGTTTATGGTAAAAAGGATATGGATCCTTGCGTTAGCTTTGTGATTGACCTTCGCATTTTGTTATTTGCTTTTGCAGTCGCAGATCTATACCAAATTTTTTGGTATAGGGGCAATGGGGAGGTGGTGGAACCACACTGTAGGAGGCTCAGAGCTCCGAGATGCTATCAACGGCACTAGATTTGGGGGGCTCACGCGGATCAATGCCAGCACACATGCCTCATTTATCCCATCTAGCTTGTACCACCTTGGTCGAGCGATGGTCCGAGACTACCCACACTCTCTATCTACCTATGGGGGAGTTGACAATCACACCTTCAAGTGTGATGGCAATGACTAGCCTGACTTGGCACATGGGGGCCATTCACTTTGATGTCTTCATGGACCGATTCTCCACTTCACTCCGGGTGATCAACCGAGTGTGCGAGTTATTCAGAATGGCCCCGTGAGTAGGTAAGCTCTCATATAAGGAACTGTGCACTCATTAGGGTTCAATGAATGTGGTAACCGTGAACCAGTAGGCTCAATGCATTCGCTCCTTCATCATCTGCCTGTCTATTGTGTTGTTCTTCTCCGTAGCTTCTAGAAAGATCAACTATGGGTTGATCTCCGTGGTTGGGGACTTGGCATCGATCTTAGTGCAAAAATGGTCATGAGCCATCTTAGGCTAGCTATACAATGTCTTGGATTATGCGGTGGTCCCATGTACTTCAGCTTGGATTATGCGGTGGTCCTATGACAAGGCCCTCAAGCTGAGCCATGTCCTGCTCCAGGTGATTGACTCGATCATTTTGACTTTATCTTCTTTTTTGTAATTTCCACTGATATATCTAACTTTTGTCTTCATTGCATGTTTGAGCCTTTGAATATCAGATCCTCCCCCATCTGATCTTTAAGACCGAGCCAGTCCAGGATGAGCCCTTTCTGGCCATTTGGTGCCGTCCGATCAGAGGTCTCCGCAAATGGTGGACTAGATACCGAGAGTGCCTCCACAACTTGATGATTGAGCAGGTATTGAGTTGTTTCTTTGATCTTTTTCCTTATTTTTAAACTCATCATGAATGCGCATTCTCTTTTTTTCATCACAGGTGAATTCAGACCCTTGGACTACCATGCTGAATTGGGCGGCGGTGGTGACAGCATGAACTGATGTTGATGACCATTGGTTAGTATTAGAGAGCCCTCTTTCCCTCGAATCGTATTTTAGGGAACGGGTCCCGGCTTAGCGAACCACCATGATTGCGGAGCAGCTTGTTTCTCCTCATCCACCCACCAGCGTCTTCTGGCCGAACCTGATGATCACCTCGGTGACGGATCGAGCAACATTCCTAGATGGGAATGGTGAAATGGCTCCATCCATTAACGGTTCCTACCTGGCGCATTTAGGGTGGCTTCTCCCCCTTGCCCTGTCTCCGCTCCTATTGACATTGAGGATTGGCATCGCCAAAAGGTGATGGAGATGATGAGTGGAGCTCTCTCGGATGATGAGGAGGAGGAGGCTAACCTAGGCGAAGGCGGTGAAGATGACGGTCCAGGCAATGGAAGTGATGCGGCCAGCGGGGGACATGGTGGTGGTGGTGCTGGTAGCTAAGGATAGGGCGTTGAAGTGGGTAGCAGAGGCCATGGCGATGGTAGCCCAGGTTCTTCCAAGGTATGAACCCTTCGCACTTGGCTTTCTTAAATTGTTTTTGCGTTTGTTGAGTACTTCTTTTCTTGAAACAGGCTAGCATGAGTAAGCGAGCTCGAGCACACCGAGCTGACTCATACGAGCGGGCTTAGCATATTTTTGGGTTTGTGGAGGGCCATCTCCTCACCCCTCTAGATACCACCTTCTCGCTGATGGTGAGGCTGGGGGAGGGACAGGTACACACGCTGCCCCTAAGTCTTCATATGGTGATCTTCACTCTTGATGGTGCTACTCATGTGAGTTTCCTCTTTTGTAGTTTGTCTTTAAATTTCACTGAATCATATTTTAACCTTGGCTTCTTAAAGGCAGGTTCCCTATCTGCTCGCGGTATGATCATCGCGTGAGACCGAGTGGCCGAGGTAATCCTACTTAAAATTTGTAGAAAGAGCATTATCTATGTATGCATTTTATTTTTATGAGATGATGTGTATGCTTATTTGTCATATGTTGACATTTTCGTGAATGTTTGTATTATGATGCATGCTCTCCACCACAGGCCTTGATTTCTATGGAGTACCAGAACTATCTGAGGGCCCAAGATTGCACGAGGACTCAAGATTTGAGGATAGAGGACCTAGAGAGGTAGCTAGCTCAAACTTAGAGGTTCGCTCATTCGGCAGCATCAGGTGGGAGCCGGTCGAGGATGCACCAGGGGAGTTCCTGTCATTCTAGCATGCACCAAGGCAGGTCAAGGATCTAGGATGTGTAGGCAGATAGCTGCATTGTCGGGGCTGAGGATGATAAGGATGACGGGGAATCCTCCTTTATTTAGATTTGCTTTTATTATTTCTTAATTTGTAGGGAAAAAATCCACTGTAGTTTTTTGGTGCCGCTGATGCCTTTTGCACAATTTCTTGCTATTCAGAATATTTTTGAATTTTGACTGAATTCCTTTGTTTCAACTTTATTGCAATGCTTGATTTTTTCTTGATATGATGATGTTTGAGGTTTCATTACTTAGAGGAATATCTAGGTAAATTTCTCATTCAAAAATTGACATGAAAACTAACTTTTCAACGAAACGCTGCCCTCGATTGGCCATTGTAGCTGTAATATCATTAACAATATGGGAAAATTTAGTCTACTAATAGATATAGGCACATTGCCAGAAACCCAATATTGTTAACGACATCACAAAATCGTTAACGATATCACTACATCGTTTACGATATTATGCAATATCGTTAACGATATTTCATAAATTTCCAGATTCTGCTTTCTTTCTGCTCCTCTTCTGATGCCATCCCACAACTAAAAACTCCAGGCTTTCCTATGCACACTGAAAAACCTTGACTGGAAGAAACTTGAGAGGTTCAGCTTATGGGGTCTCCGATATCTCGGTTTTCATCCCATGAATACGGCCTTGGTTAGGGCCGCCGTTTCATTTTGGGATCCAACCGCTCATGTTTTCTATTTTTCTCATCAAGAGCTATTCCCAATGATCAAGGAGTATCAAGCCATCCTTGGGATATCATGTCCCTAGGCTTTTCCTTTAGTGGTCCCATCCTACCACTTCGGTGCCGAAGCTTCCCTTCGAAGTTTGTGGAATTTGGACTCCGTTACCCCTTTTCTCGCTCACCCACCATCTCTAGGAGGGTTTCAGGTTGACACGGTGTTGGAGTGGTGCATTGGTGCCCCTAGAGCTCATATTACTTGGCCCTTCATGGTGGCTCTACTCTTGATGTCAGAGTTTATTTACAAAGTTGGCCCTGTTACCCCATTCCGACTGATATCCATTATTGACCCACTTTCCAGGGGAAATTCTCCATCTACACTGGCACTACGGAGAACCTTATTAGCATGGATGCTGCTATCTCCCACCCTGATCTGGTTGATAACCACTTCATGCTTCTCAAGGTAAGCTTGCAATGACTATTTATTGACTTCCCACCTTTCCCGCTTTTCTAAACAAGGTCTATTCAAGGTTTGGCTTTTGGAGAAGCTTTCCTTGATTGGTGATCCATAGGGGAATCCTTCTGATTACTCGCCCGTTACTTATAACAAGCGGGGGCTGACTGCTGAGGGGCATTTTTAAATGACTGAGCTAAGCTGGATTCAAGCTTTTAGTTAGCTTTCTAATGACCATATGCACTAGCTTTGCCCCTGGTGGGCGATCACATATGTCACGGTTTTGATGTAGGAGGAGGGTATTCTTTTGATGGGGTTATAACTCTCCATATTCTATTCCCCTAGTCACATATGTAAGCTGTACGGGAGGCGATAGAGGATCCCATGTAGTATATGCTCTTTCTCGGGTTTCTGAGTGGTATCATTCTTGGCCGGATAGGCTATCGATCTCATGGATTCAGCACACCTAATTCGCTCACCTTAATTATTAAGCGGCCGAGACTACAAAGACGGACAGATTCTATCACGGATGGCTTGGAGCGATCAGGTCCCTGATAGACCTTGAGCGATATGTTTGGGTGACACGTAAGTGGTTGATGGAGGAGGATGGCCTGAGCCTTTACTGCCGCAGGTAGAGCTAGCTTGATGATTCGGTCTAGAATGATGCTATTTTTTAACATTAATCAACTTTTGCTTAGAATATAACAGTGTGGTCTGATTCTATCAGATTTATTTATTTTTTCTTTTCCTAAGTACAAACTATCGGACTAATTGCATTGTAAGATATGGGTTCTTTACTTGTGACATTTCAACCATTGGTATTCATACGTTTCCATAATCATAAGCATAAACATTTTTAGCAAGAAATGATATCTTTATTGATGAAATAATTCGAAGTACATATGTTTCGAGTGATCTGAATCCTATCATTTCTTAGCCCTCTCAAGTTTTCTAACTAATGAATTTATTCCTCATTCATTGTCCTAAGTTTTACCTGAATCACCCTTTTAGGTTTTGAATTTAGCGAACTATCTTACTTTGCAAAAAAAGGCCCTAATTTTTACTTAACCAACGGAGTGTTAGCTAATGGGCTTATTTACATATGTATTTTTTGTTTTGTACTACTTTTCTGGATTTATTTCTTTTCCTAAACATGGTAGTGCTTAAGCTTGTCTTAATTGATGGGGTTGATGAATTCATTACCATCTATATCCATGATTTTGACTGCCCCCTTGCTTAGTACCTTCTTGCACACAAACAACCCTTCCCAATTGGGTCTGAACTTTCCCCTGACATCTACATTTGATGATCTCAGCTACTTCAATACTAAGTCTCCTACTTTCAGGGTTTGTTTCTTGTACTTGACTTTGTTGTTGTATGCTTTAGCCATCCATTATTGATACATTTGTAGGTGATCTAAAGCCTTGAGGAAATGATCATCAATCATGTTAAGTTGTTCAAACCTAGCTCTGGCCCATTCTGACTCCCCTAACATGGCTTCGAGGGCTATCCTAAAGGACTCCACTTCTGTCTCTATCGATGAAACCACCTCTATTCCATATACTAATGAGAATAGAGTTTGATTTATGGGGGTCCGAATGCTCATTCTGTAGCCCCAAATTGCGAAAGGTAGCTTATCTACCCAATCTTGATAAGTGGTCACCATCTTGCTTAGAATTTTCTTTATGGACTTATTGGCACCTCTACTACCACATTAGTTTGTGGTCTGTATGGTGAAGAGAGATAATGCTCAATACCGTATTTCTCAAGGAGCTCTGCCATTTCCCCTTGGAATTGAACTCCATTATCTGAGACAAGGTGATGAGAGGTCCCATACTCAGTGAAGATGTGCTTCTCGATGAACTTAGCCATTTTCTTGGCGGTGTTATTGGAGTAGGATTTGGCTTCCACCCATTTAGAGAAGTAATCGAATGCCACTACAAAGAATCTATTACCATTACTGGAGGAAGGGAAAATCTCTCCAATTATATCAATCCCCCATGCCGTGAATGGCTAAGGAGTAAATAAGTTATGGAGATCCGAGGGAGGCATATGGCTAAGGTCCCCAAAGATTTGACATTCATGGAACTTTTTAATCTCCATGATTTAGTTAGCGACCATGGTGGTCCAATAATTCCCCTAACACTAGATCTTCTTGGCCAAAGCGAGACCGTTCATTTATGGGCCACAATCACATGTGTGCATGTGTCTGATGACGAGCAAAACCTCTTTCTCAATCAAGAAATAGAGTAACAAACCCTCCAAAGTATGTCAAAATAAATCATTATCAAGAAGCCTAAATTGGATGGCCAAGCGATGGAGGGAAGTATGCTCAGAGTCTGTGGAACCCTCAGGATAAATTCCATCTTTAAAGAACCGAACAATATCGAAGTACCAGCAACCCAAATCCAAGTCTTCATCAATTGGCACTATTTTGCAATAGTAAGGCTCCTCGGTTGATTGAAGCACCAATGGTTTGATGGGTTGGGTCTGGGGTCCTTCCCACATAGAGGCTAGAATGGCCAGGGAATTTGCCATTTGGTTATCCTCTTGTAATACATGATGGAATACACATTTATCAAACTTGGTGGACGCTACCCAGACCGCTTCCAGATAGGGGCGAAGTGACTCCTCCTTAATCTCCAATTACCGGTTACTTACCGAATTACCAAAGCTGAATCCCCAATGACTGAGATTTCCTTGGCTTTCACCCTCTTAAGTGCTTCTAAGCCGAATAGACAAGCTTTGTATTCAACCCCATTATTTATGACCGGGAATTCCAAGCATTTGGATAATGGAATGACTTCGTTCAAAGGTGTGATCAAGACTACACCCAAGCCTGCCCCTTTGTGATTCATGGCACCATCGAAGTACATGGTCCACTCTATCTTCACTTCCTCTACCAATGATAGTTGTTTGTCTAGGAATTCGAGGTTTTCTTCGTAACTTGAGTCCACTGCCTAATTAGCTAAGAATTCAGCAACCGCACGGCCTTTGATGACTTTCTTGGTGATGTACACAATGTCAAATTCTGAGAGGAGTAATAGCCATCGAGAAAGTTTACCCGCTAATGTAGGAGACTGGAACAAGTATTTCATTGGATCGACCTTAGCCACCACCTATAACCGATAAGATTGAAAGTAGTGGCGCAACTTCTTAGTTAGCCATACCATTGAGGCATAAATCTTCTCCAAAACCATGTAGTGGGTTTCATACTCTAGTAGTTTCTTATTTAAGTAATATATCACATGTTCCCTCTTGTCATCATGCTCTTGCACTAGCATTGCCCCTACAAAGGATTCTTCAACATCTAAGTAAAGAATAAGAGGGCGCCTTGGGATGGGAACCTTTAGGCAGGCGAGTTGATAAAGTATTGCTTGATGATAAGTGTACAATTACACTTATTATCATGACATTTTCAATCATAAAATGATATGGTTTTGTTTCATTTTATACTTCATATAAAAGATTCCACATGGTATGTAGTTATTTTTTATGCAAATGTAGATACTAGGTAAATCTTGGGAGTAAAATGAACAAAAGTGGAATTTTATGGAAAAAGAGTGGAAAAGGTGCAAAAAGACGCGTGGAACACAAGGATTTGGCTTAGGATTGAAGTTGTCAAAGATCGATAAAGTTGCAAAGAAGAATCATGAAGAAATAGCATTTCACGATCGTGACACCTATTCACGGTCGCGACTTCTCACTCTTCATAAATAGAAAACTGCCAACCAATGTTCATGATCGTGACAAGTAATTCACGATCGCGACTTGTGATGGTTAATGGTTATCTCTTTTCAACTACCAACCGCTGGATAACAACGATCAGCCGCCATCAACTACCAACCGAAAAGACACCCTTTGGAAGTCAACCAATCATGAAAAGGTGCCTTTCCATTATGGATAAGGATGAATATTTTCATCCAATCAAAATGAAGTGATGTAACTCTTCGCCAATGGACACGACTCTTCGTTTAGATAGACGCAACCCTTGGTACTCTATAAATAGGGTTCAAATCTAACCATTTTCGTGGCATAGGGACATGCATGGTTTAGGCAATGTATAGGAACGCGTATGCATAGATAGAGAGTGAAAATATTTAGATTTCGCTACGTTCAAAGTCTTAGCGAGAAAAATGTATAAGTGATTCGATTCCTATTTCGATCAATACATTTCTACACAAATTCGAGCGTTTGTTGTATGAGTGTAATTGCAAAGAACTTATCAATAAAAGTTTTCATTCTTCAACATTCTTTTATTCAAAATTCACAAAGAATAGCATCCTAACGAGGTTTTGTACGAGTCGAGACTAAATTCAAAGTAGATATAGGAATTGCGGGAATTGACAATTCCCACTAAAGAGTGGATACGGTTTGATAACCTTTAGCTTTCATTTTTATACCTTACATCTTTACTTTGTTTTCTGCTTATACTTTCTATTTCAAAGTTTATGATATGTCTATGTGTCATAACGAGTAATTCATCTTACATCATTTATATTAAGCAAGTTATATGATTTTGAGTTAGCTTTAAGAGTCATTTCGAGGTTAACAAGATTGTGTGTAATAACTAGATCTATGATTATAACATTGTTTAGTGAGCCAACATTTTTAGAACGGTAACTTGCTAAATATGGCTATGTGAGAGCGACTCATACTAAGCATAGTATTATAGTTATCCAGGTTCTTATAAGTGTCATAATTCGTTTACCCTAGACTTAGAAAAGTCATCTCATGTGTTGCTCTGCAGTGAATTATTGAAGATTAGGGCATCTAGAACTTTATTTGTTGAAGTTATCTAGTGTACGAGATAATCTTGATGATTTTGAAGTTATCTATATTTTACATCTTCTCTAGTCTGTTCATACATCTATCTATTAATCTATTTATCATCCAAACCCTCTAATCAAAATTACCTATTTTCATTTACCCCGTAACTCTAGTTGGTCTTTAGAATCGAATTCCTTCCCTGTGGGATTGATATCTTTTAAAACTGCATTGAAACTGTATACTTGCAGTGGTCACCCTTTTTCTATTTTGATAAGCAGTATTGACAACACCTATTCGTATTTTGAAATTTTAACTTATCGGTAGAAGAGTGGGGAATAAGGTTTTTGGCTTTATCATCGAATATAAGCTCTCTAAATTAATAAAGTCAAAACCTTGTGATCAAGTTTTTGGAGCCGTTTCCGGGGAAGACAAGTGCGCTTTAAAGATTAAATTGCTGGAGAAAGGGCAATTATATCTATATATATAAATATATAAAAAAAATATATTATTATTTATTTCTAATTTTGTTTTTAGGTTTTTAGTATTTATATTTTGTTATTAACATATTTTTCTTGCTTATTCATTGAGTTTTCTTTCTAGCATGTGCATGCCAAGTGCGCATAGTTCGGGAGAAAGTTTGACATCTTTCGAATCAGAAATAGAACGATTTGGTAGGATAAGGAAATAGAAAAATAATAGACAAAGAAGAAAGATGGCTAACGATGATGAATGAGTTCAAGATCTAGTTCAAGATCAACCTCAACCAAAACTCATGGATTATGTCACTCCGACCATCAATGGTAACAATTAAGGAATTGCCAAACCACCAATTGCAGCAAATCAGTTTGAAATCAAGCTAGCATTACTTCAAATGATAAGTAATAATGTGCAATACTATAGTCTACCCAATGAAAATCTGAAAGCTCACATTGCAAACTTTCTAGAAGTCTATGATACTTTCAAAATGCCCAATGACCCTGATGAAGTAGTTAAACTTCGCTTATTCCCATTTACACTCCGTGATAAAGTGAAAGTCTGGTTGAATTCATTACCCCCAAATTCAATCACCACTTGGAATCAATTAGCCCAAGCCTTTCTAACTAAATATTTTACTTTAGCCAAAACTTCAAGACTCATTAGAGAAATCACTTCCTTTAACCAGAAAGATAGTGTATCCTGGTATGAAGCCTGGGAACGTTATAAGGAACTTCAGCGAGTTTTTCCTCATCATGGTTTACCCTAGAATGTGATTCTGTAAACTTTCTACAATGGAATAAATCATGCAACAAGAGTAGCAATTGATGCTATGGCTGCGGGATCTCTTATGAAGAAAACTAGTCAAGAAGCCTTTGATCTTTTAGAAGATATGGAAAATAACAATAGTATGTGGCCAGTGGAGAGAGCACAAGTAAGTACTACTACTCTTACTCATTCCCATGCTGCATCTACATCTTCTAGTTCAGTTAATAAAGTCAACGAATTAGACTCTATTTTTATTATGCAAGAATAAATATCTGCATTATCTCATAAGATAGACAATATGCATATAAATAAGAGTGACCCTTTGACATGTGAAAATCATGGTCAAATTGGACACACTGCTTTTGAGTGTAACTTTAACCCATGTGTAGGGGAGCAATTAAGTTATGGGAATTCTTATGGTAATAATGGAAATAATTATAGGAGTTCTAATTGGAAGTATGGTGATAATCAACAAAAGAATTACTAAGGTAATGATAGAATAGGGCAACTAACAAGTAAGATAGACAAATTTCTGGAAGGAGTTTGTAATAAGTAATCAAAGTCTGAAGAATGTTACAAAAGGTTGGAGAATAAGATGGATCAAATGTTTAAAAATCAATTATCTTCTATTCATAATTTGGAGATACAAGTGAGACAATTAGCGAGTGCTATTCCATCTAGAGGAAAAGGTAATTTACCTAGTAACATAGAAGGAAATCCTAAGGAAAATGTGCATGCTATAGCCCTTCGTAGTGGTAAATAACTAGATAAATTAGATCCTTTGGGTATGCTTACTAATGATGTTGTTGAAGTGCCGGATGATTATCCAAGTGAATCCAATGATAAAGCAGGAGTGGATGAACAACTTAATTCCGGAAAGGTTAATCCCCCTCAACCATCATTTCCACAAAGAATGAAGAAGAAGAATGAGGATAAGCAATTCATCGAGTTCATCAACAAACATAAAGGTTTGGAAATCAATCTTTCGTTTATTGAAGCCATTACACATATTCCAAACTACGGTAAGTTTATTAAAGAACTTTTGTCTCATAGGTGTAGTTTAGAAGGAATATCGAAAGTATCTTTAACTGAAGATTATAGCAAAATAATAATTGCTACAATGCTCACTAAACTTAAAGATCCAGGAAGTTTTACAATACCATGTACACTTGGAAACATTTCATTTCCACAATGTTTATGTGATCTTGGGGCTAGCATAAATCTTATACCTTTATCGATCTTCAAAGAGTTGAAGCATGATGATTAAGTTAAAAGGACAAATATGGTCTTGAAATTGGCTAACCAGTCTATTAAACGTCCTTATGGCATAATAGAAGATGTACTAGGTAAAGTGGATAAATTTGTTTTCCCAACAGATTTGTTGTGCTAGATTTTGCATATGATGAAAAATGTCCTATAATCTTAGGAAGACCTTTTATGCATACTAGCAAAACATTGATAGATGTTTCGGAAGACAAAATTAAGGACAGGTGACGATATTGTTGAATTCAACATGGATAAGGCTGATAAATATCCAATGGATGAAGATATATGCATGAAACTTGACTTGTATATATATATATGTATAGATATATAGATGTATATATATATGTATAGATGTATACACACACACACACACACACACACACACAC
>CATIWQ010287455.1:0-15304 GCA_949673415.1 Euphorbia schlechtendalii
CCACCGTCTCTTAGTGTGGAGTCACCACCTGGATTAGCTCTTTCCAGGAATTAGAGTCTTGTGAGGCTTAACGTCCAGGGGACGGCCCACCAAGACACAGAGATTCGGGTCCGGGATAAGTTGCTTATTTCTTATTGGATCACATTAAATTACATCTAAAGAAACCCGTTTTCTTTTAATTATGCATATTCGCACTTAGGTCGTTTATGAGTTTATATGCATGATTTACGTATTGCGAAGTAATGAATCATTCACAAAGCCAAAAAAATAAACCATCCACAAAACCGTAAGTAAATGCGGAAAGTAAATGTGGAAAATAAAATTACAAGGCTTCAAAATTCGGGGGATGCAACCACCTGCTAACCTATTAATTACATTTCCTAAAAAAAAGAAATTGCGATACCCGAAGGAAAATTAAAATCCTAAACATACATCTAATCCTAATCTACCTGCATCCATAAAGGTTAGCATAGGGGATAACACATATGTTCGATTTTTGATTTAGTGAGGCCCGCGTGGCCTTAAGAAAAATCAATCACGATATTGTTTATTTAAATAAAACTGTTCGTTTTATTAGCACATTGGTTGCTCATTTTAATTAATGAAATTGCTCGCATGGAAAAAAGTGTGGTCTGTTATCCGGGAATATATTTTATTCCCTCGTGGGGGTGTTCTAACATACATCTCCTTATAAAGAAAAAGATGAAGAAGAATTACAACAGTTAAAATAAAATAAAAGTAATTAAAATCCTAGGTTCACAGATGAAACAGAAGAAGTATTTAATCACTGAAAGCACGGGAATTGCAGTTCTAGGAACTCAGGGGCTTAACCTTACTTAACGAATCCACGTCGAAGAATCTGATCAGTCCTTTAGAAATCCTCCTCGTCCTTTGAGTTTAGGTAAAAAAAGTTGTAGTATAAAGTCCAAATATTGTTTGTTTTAATTCCTGGAAGCAAAGGTCATTCTCAAGCTATATTTTTTATCTGATAATTTCGGGATCCAGTTTATCGAAAATGATCCTACTATTTATAGGGAAATCTCGAAAAATCCAAAAATGGAAAGTTTTTCCAGCAAGGGGCCTCGCCGGAGAAAAGGCCTGGCGAGGCCTCGCGGAACTCTTCGCGAGGCCTCAAGTGAGGCTAGCTCGCGTGTCCGCGAGGCTGCCTCGCGTGCACGCTGAGAGGGTTCCTTTGGACACTCACGGGGAGGCCCCGCGAAGGTATCATAGGACCCTCGCGAGTAGCCCCGCGAGGGTTCCTTAGGACCCTCGCGAGCAGTCACCGCGAGGGTATCTTAGGACCATCGCGGGGAAGCCCTGCGAGGTTCCCTCGCGTTTGCGCGAGGCTGCCTCCCGTGCTAGCGTGGCTCCCTCACGTGTGCGCGAGGCTGCCCGCTATCGGGATTACGTCTCCTTCATTTTTTTATTAATATTTTATATTTTTATTTATTATTTTGTTTTATTTATTATTTTTGGTATTTTTTTTATTTTTTTTATTTTTTTAGTTAATTAATTTCTAAATTAAATTAAATAATTTTGTTAAAGACGAGGAGGATTCCAATTCGGATACGTCAGGATACTCGAAAATGTATGATTCAAGGATAAAATCCTGTAAAAGCCGTCATCATCGATCGCGCAAGCTGGTACAAAATCCTGTGCTCACAACACCGTTTTACCCGAACTTGAACCTAGATTTAGAGAGATGCAACGAGATAGTGTCACCTAAGATTAGGATCACCCACGATTGTGCTTTCGAACTTGGACCTCTTGGAATGGCCAAGCCATAGGGTATAACATGCTGTTTTACCCGAATTCAAACTTAGATTTAGAGAGACGCAACGAGATAGTGTCACCGAAGATTAGGATCGCCCACGATTGTGCTTTCGCACTTGAACCTCTTAGAATGACCAATTTCCAAGCCATCAAGGTATAACACACCGTTTTACCCGGACTTGAACAATTTGTCACTTTCGATTCGTTTGTTTCAAAAGGATTGGCAAGCTTACCACATTTTCTTGCTAAAAAGGCAACCCTATACTTAGTACCTCATAGGGTATAACGCATTGTTTTACTAGAACTTGGACTCATCAAGGACAATCCATAGCAATTAACCCTTGAAATTAAGAGTGTATTATCACTTGGATAATACGCGACCATTTGTCATTTTAGGTTCGTTTGTTTCAAAAGGATTAGCAAACCTACCACCTTTCTTACTAAGATGGCTTTCTCTTACTTATTGCTACTTGGGTAGTATAGTAAACACTATTTATGGTTAGTTTGTTTCAAATAGATTGACAAACATACCCTTGCGTCCCTAAGATGCGATCCCCAAGACAACTTTGAGATGCTTGTTACTACAACGAGTAATAGGCAAACCTCGCTAGTTTGTTTGAAAAGGGTTGGCAAACCCCACTTACCTTTGGCAGTAACTTTTTGCTCATCATAGCATACTAACCTTTGTATTGCAGCCATTTCATAAGCATTACATGCATTAGTCCCATAGTCTATCAAGCACGCATCTCATTTCTGACTATAGTGGTTGTGTTTGCTTCAGTTAAGTCTTGGAGGAGATCAGCTCGTCAGCTCGTCCGGATCTCTCCCATCGTGGCTCACTAAGCAGAATCATTCATAAAGGGTATCCCTCACATAGATTCGAGCAAAGACTCAGGCTCAGGTTCAGATTTAGAACAACGCACTCCACACGGTTTCAGTAATATGGCCAACCTGGAAGGAAACATGCAAGAGGAACAGACTCTCGGGGCTGGATAGAACTCGCAAGCTAATCAATCTTCGATGAGTGCCGAGATTGCTACAGCCATGAATGCATTTGCTAACAGTGACCAGTTTACATTGCTAATCAACCATCACACCAGAACTGGGCAACCCGAACAAAGGGTCGAAGATGCAGCACCCAACCCAAGCGGTGGTGGAATAATTCCACCTGGGGGACCATCCTCTTCCGTTGCAATTTTCCCAGCCCCCAATGGAATTTCTCCCACTTACTACCAGTTCAGTGCAGAGCACGGCCAGCCGCAGGTTGGTCAGAACATGTATGAGTTCGAAAACACTCCTCAACCGTAGGTAGGCGGCCAGTTCTTCCCGAGGTAGTTGGGTCAAACCACTTTCGCACCAAGGATAGTAGGGTCGACAAAGATTAGACCCTCTTCTAACTACATACCCACTCAGCCCCCTCTTCCAACTTAGGGTGCGCCTACCCAGACGTTCCAGGGTTAAGGGTACTACAACCCAGGGATTCAACATAGTGCTTACTCAGGAGCACCATACAACATCCTTCAGCAATCGGGGATGATGGAATTATGGCATAAATTCTTAGCCACCCATGGTCGGTGCATTACACAGGGGCAGATGGGTGTGATCCTGACAGAGTCGATAGCCAGAGACAATGACACACTACCGCCAACTTTCACTATGCTACAATTTGAGAAGTACACAGGCAACACGAACCCTTGGGCTCATATCGCTTATTACTAGAATGTGATGAGGGCTTTGAGAATTAGCGATCGCATGATGGCCAAGTTATTCATTGTTATGCTTAGATGTCCTGTGAATGAATGGTATAGTCATCTACCTATAGACATTGCTTATGATTGGTGATGCTTATCCAAGGCGATGATAGACCATTATGGCTTCAACACCTTGATGGTCACTACGATGCAAAATTTGGAGGCGGCGAAATCGAAGTAGGGAGAGAGTTTTAAGCTTGGATGGCCACACAAGTCAGGTTGCAGTCTCGACTGAGTCTGCTAGAACTGATCACTACATCATATCGTAAAAGACTTAGGTCAGAAACCTTCTATAGCTATCATGAGGTGTTTATTCAGGCAGAGAAGATAGAACATTATGACGCTATGGAAGGAATTGTGGAACAACGTGCCAAAAAGACATGGTTTAGGAAAAATGACTCAGGGTCATCATCCTTGAAGGGAAAGTAAGCCGTAGTCCAGTTAATCTAATCTAAGCTAGTTGCAGCTGTAAGACTATCGAAGGGAGAATATCATGGAATATCCCTGTACGAAGCCAATCTTGACTTTCTTTTCACCAAACTACGAGAGTTAAAGCAGCTAGACAGCCTGAAGACCTGGTCACCGCCTAGTCGGGAAGATAAATAGAATTTTTTCAATTACCATGTCATAGTGGGCCACCGAACAAATAATTTCAAAGACCTTTTAAAAGCCATCCAGAAGCTGATCAAGTATGGTGTGGTGGTAGAACATAGATTGAATCCAAGCACGAGACCAACCCACTCCCACAATTCGATGGGGCGGTAAGGATAATCAATTCCTGGTTAAAGGAAGAGCAGGTTCTAAGACATATAAGGGGGGTGTCCAACGAATTCATGATGGTCATAGAAACTAGGATGGATGGAATCCCTTCAGATCATGTCCTGGACATGCTCGCCCGATCTACCCCCAAGGTGAATTCTACGGGATTAGCCCTGATGTCTACCAAGAGAACAACGGAGAACTATAACCTATTCAAGTCTGTATACATTATAGATGGCATGAAGGATGAGCCGAAAGTAAAGAAGCAGTAGGCTAAGCCCATCGACCTAGATGGTTATGTTTTGAAATCCCGAAGGTGGGGAAGTAAGTATGGTACCCGTCCTATGAAGGGTGAGGAGATTCTGTACAGTAAGGCGTCGATCATTATGGACTCCTACTAGTTGAGGAGGAGGCGCAAGGAACCTCAATACCCATGGTAAACACCAGCTAAAACAAGGGTGATCAAAAATGGAATTTTAAGAGTGACCCGTAGTGGTTGCATTTTCAGGAATAACCCAATTCAGCTTGGGAATTCCTCGGCTGAAGAGACTACAAGGGATAACACAGAGCCACCTCTACCCCTTGTGGTAAATGAAGACAAGCTTGAAGTAGACCCCCTGGTCAACCAACTTAAGAGCATGCAAGCCAAATATAACATATGGCAACTTCTACGCTTTTCTGAGGCACATCGTCAAGGATTGGTACAGAAACTTATGGAGATAGAAGTGACACTGACTACTTCAGTGATCGAAATGTGCTCAGCCATTGGGGAGGGCATACCCTTGAAGAAAAGCCCTGCCATTACATTTGACTGGTCTGACCTACCACTGGAACAATGAAACCACAACAAGGCCCTCTTCATTACGGTCAATATTTTTTACAGGTTTATTCCATGCATGATGGTGGATGATGGATCGACATTGAATCTTTACCCACTAAAGGTGTTGCCTCACCTTGGATTAACCGAAAACATGCTGGAAAGATCGGACACTATTATCCGGGCCTACGATGACTCCAAGCGCGGGGTGGTAGGAACATTCACCATAATTGTGAAGGTGAATGAACTCAAATCTGAAGTGAAGTTTATAGTATTGGACATACCTGTCTCGTACTCCCTACTTCTGGGAAGGCCTTGGATCCATACCCTAGGTGGTGTCCCCTCTATGCTCCATCAAAAGATAAAGCTGGTTTATTAGGGAAAGCTAGTTACTATAAAGGCGGATGACGAATCTGTAATGGTAGTAGCAGCTTTCACAGAGCAAATTCCAAGGGTGACTATGATTGGCTAACAGACGGAAAAGAAGATGAAGATAATTCCCATGGGTTATCAATACTTCTCTGCGGGCCTGAATAAGATCATGAAGAAACAGGGATTTATACCTGGGAAAGGACTCGGCAAATATCATCAGGGAATGGTAGAAGCTATTGATCCTCTTCTCCTAACTCCTAGAGCTGGATTGGGATTCACTCCCAAGCACAAGATCTACAATCATAAATGACCATCATTTTGTAATATGGTTTAGCATATGTACCATTAAAGGGGAAAGGCAGTACCTAGGAGATGGTGAACTAGTGCTGGTAGATAGAGAGTATGTGCCTAGATTTGTGATGTTCAGAGATGTATTCGATTTCTCAAAGGAGTGCATGTTAACTCCAAAATTTGAATCTGTGGAAGGCTCTGAGTGCTCTGCAAAGAAAGGAGAAATACAGGTTGTTGCTTCAGAAATAATAGTTGCGGTTATACAGTATAAATGGAAGTCCAAGATGTTCGTTGAAGACTAACCTAAACCCGAGCCTGTGAAGGATGAAGTCCAGGATGTTCGTTGAAGACTAACCTAAACCCGAGCCCGTGAAGGATGAAGTCCAGGATGTTATCAAGGCCATCACTAAAGCCCTTACAGTCCTGACAAAGAAGAAGGATGGGAGCACCAAGGAACAGCTAGTTGTGGTCGCAGAGGTCCTTACCAATGCCACTACCATAGAGAAGGGGGCAAGACTTACTGAGCAATCCCTTGGAGAGCCAACCGTTATGATAAATGAAGACCCTCTGCCTGTGGAGGAGAATGATGCTGATAATGTAATCTTTAATATAGCAAACATTTTTTATGTTAACAATTCTACGTATGAGGTATTTCATTTAATGAATTAGGACTTTGCTTACTTGTGTGATGTTTCGCCAGATGGCAGCATGCATTTTCATGATCATTCACATAATGTTTTTAGCATAACTAATACCTCATTGCATGAAATCAATTTATGTATGGATGAATTACCTAAAATGGTGATGATTTTCAGTGATCTGAATCCTGGGGAAGAATGTGAGATAATAAATGTACTTAGAAAACACGTGGTAGCATTTCCCTGGTCCTATGATGACATGCGTGGTGTTGATAGAGAGATCGCTGAACATCGAATCCCGATTGATCCACAAGTCAAACCTGTCAAGCAAAAGCTGCGGAGATTACAGCCTGAGTGGGCTGAGAAGGTGAATGAAGAAGTAGCCAAGCAGATAGAGGCCAAGTTTTTAGAAGTTGTAGAGTACCCCACATGGCTCGCCAATATTGTACTGGTTGCGAAGAGGGATGGAAAAGTCATAATTTGTGTGGATTTTAGAGATCTAAAAAGGCCTCACCAAAGGATAACTTCCCTCTTCCTCACATCGATGTTCTGGTTGACAGCGCTGCTCGGGCTACTATGTACTCATTCATGGATGGCTTATCAGGGTATAATTAGATCCTTATGGCTATCAAGGATAAGATCAAAACCGCCTTCAACATTTAATGGGGGGTTTACTACTACAGGGTTATGCCTTTTGGATTGAAAAACGCCGGGGCAACCTATCAAAGAGCTGCAACAGCCTTATTACATGACTTAATCCACAAAGAAGTAGAAGTGTATGTGGACGATATGTTAGTCAAGTCCACCACCCGTGAAGAACACCCAGCAATCCTCGATAGGTTTCTTGCCTGAATCGAGAAGTATAACCTATGACTGAACCCAAAGAAATGTGTATTTGGGGTTACCTCAGGGAAGCTAATGGGGAATGTAGTGAGTTAAAGGGGTAAAAATATGGATCTCAACAAGAGCCAAGCCATTAGGGAAATGCCTATGCCGAAGACAGAGAAAGAAGTAAGATAATTCCTGGGATCCCTGTAGTATGTCAGTAGGTTCATCGCCTGCTTAACTAACATCTGTGAGCCAATCTTCAAATTGCTACGAAAATAATAACCGATAGTGTGGAATGACCAATGTCAGATTGCATTTGAAAGAATCAAGCAATACTTGATCAAGCCTCCTATTTGAAAACCCCCCATTCCGGGACATCCTCTTATTCTCTACTTGGCTGTCAAAGAATCCTCTGTTGGAGTAATGCTAGTACAAGTGGATGATGACAAAAAGGAGCATGCAATATACTACTTAAGCAAGAATTTGCTAGAGTATGAAACCCGCTACACAATGGTAGAGAAGATCTACGCAGCAATGGTATGGCTGACCAACAAATTACGACACTATTTCAAATCTTATCGAGTTCAAGTGGTGGCTAAGGTCGACTCCATGAGATACTTATGTTAGTCTCCCACATTGGTAGGTAAGCTTTCCTGGTGGTTGCTACTCCTCTCCACAAAGAAGGTCATCAAAGGTCGAGTTGTTGCTGAGTTCTTAGCCAATCAGGTAATGGACTCTGATTATGTGGAAAATTTAGAGTTCCCGGATGAACAACTATCCTTGGTAGAAGAAGTCAAGAAAGAATGGATTATGTACTTTGATGGTGCTATGAATCGCAGAGGTGCACGCCTGGGTGTAGTTTTGATCACAATCCAAAATGAAGTCATCCCATTGTCCAATTTCTTGGAATTCCCAGTCACAAATAGTGGGGCAGAATATGAAGCATGTCTATTTAGCTTGGAAGCACTGAGGAAGGTGAAAGCCAAGGAAGTCTCAGTTATTAGGGATTCAGCTTTGGTAATTCAACAAGTGACCAGCAAGTGGGAGATCAATGAAGACTCACTTCGCCCATATTTAGAAGCAGTCTGGGAGGCCTCTGCTAAGTTCAAAAATGTGTCTTCTGTCATGTGCCACGTGAAGAAAATCAAATGGCAGACTCTTTAGCCACTCTAGCCTCTATGTGGGAAGGGCCCCAGACCCAGTCCATCAAACCATTGGTCCTTCAAACCGCCTTGGAGCTTTATTATTGCCACAACGTAACAGTCAACTCAGATTCGAATTCCGGCTGCTGGTACTTCGACTTCGTCCGATTCTTAAGGGACGGGATCTATCCTGAAGGGGCTATAGACTCAGAATGCACTTCTCTTCGCCATCTGGCTATGTAATTCCACCTTCTCAATAATGATCTATTTCGACGCACTCCAGAGGGTTTATTACTTCGCTACCTCAATGAGAGAGAAGCTCTACTCGTAAGTTGACGACTACATGCGGGTGATTGTGAGCCACACATGAATGGCTTATCACTGTACAAGAAGATTCAGCGTCAGGGGTACTATTGGACCACTACGATCGTAGATTGTATCATAGAAGTTCGGAAGTGCCATGAATGCTAAATCTATTATGACCTTAACCATCTACCTTCCTCAGATCTCCATAGCTTATCCACTCCTTAGCCATTCTCGACGTGGGGGATAGACATTATTAGAGAAATTTGCCCTTCTTCTAGTAATGGCCACAGATTCATCATAGTAGCAATTGATTACTTTTCTAAATGTGTCAAAGTTGAATCTTACTCTAATATCACCGCCAAGAAAATGGCCAAGTTCATAGAAAAGCACATCTTCACTCGGTATGGGATCCCCCATCAAATCGTCTCAGATAATGGAGTCAAGTTCCAAAGGGCAATAACAGAGCTCATCGAGAAATACGGTATCGAGCATCACCACTCTTCACCATATAGACCACAAGCAAATGGGGTAGTTGAGGCAGCTAACAAGTCCATAAAAAAGATCCTGAACAAGATTTTGACTACTTATCCAGATTGGGCAGATAAGTTACCTTTCGTAGTTTGGGGTTAGAGAACGAGCATTCGGACCCCCACCAATCAAACTCCGTTCTTGCTAGTATACGGAATGGAAGCAATTTTACCAATGGAGACAAAGGTGGGTTCTTTAAGAATAGCCCTGGAAGCCAAGTTGGGAGAATCAGAATGGGCCAGAGCTAGATTTGAATAGCTTAACATGATTGATGAGTAACATGATTGATGAGCGTCACCTCAAAGCCTTAGATCATTTGCAAATGTACCAGCAACGGATGGCCATAGCATACAATAACAAAGTTAAGCACCAGAGGCAACCCCTAAAGGTAGGAGACTTAGTATTGAAGCAATTAAGGCCTTCGAACATCGATGTTAGAGGGAAATTCAGACCCAATTGGGAAGGTTCGTTTGTAATTAAGAAAGTGCTGAGTAAAGGAGCAGTCAAGATCATAGATATGGACTATAATGAATTCGTAAACCCCATCAATCAAGACAGGCTTAAGCACTACCATGTTTAGGAAAAGAAATAAATCCAGAAAAGTAGTACAAAACAAAAAAAAATACATATATAAGCCCATCAGCTAACACTCTATTGGTTGAGCAAAAATTAGGGCCCATTTTGTTGCAAAAATAAGATAGTCCACTGACTTGAAAACCCGAAAAGGGCTATTCAGGAAAAACTTAGGGTAATGAGTGATGAATAAATTTATTAGTTAGAAAACCTGAGAGGGCTAGCTAATGACAGCAGTCAAATCACTTGAAAACATTTGTACTTCAATTTATCTCATCAATAAAGATATCATTTTTTGCTGAAAATTTTTATGTGTATGCTCATGGAAATGCATGAATGCCAATAGTTGAAACATCACAAGTAAACAACAAACATTTTACGATACAGATAGTTTGATAGCTTATACTTAAGAAAAGATAAATAAAATCTAATGGAACTATACCACATTTGTATATTCTAGGCAAAAGTTGATTAGTTTTTCTTCTTTTATTTAAAATAAAATCATTCTTGACAAGTCATCAAACCGGCTCTACCCACGACCATATGGGCTCAGCCCATCTTCTTCCCTCAACCACTCACGAGTCGCCCAAGCATATAGCCCAAGGTCTGCCAGAGACCTGATTGCTCCTAGCTATCCGTGATAGAACCTGTCAGTCTCCGAAGTCTCAGCTGCCCCATAATCAAGAAAAACAAATCGAGTGTGCTGAATCCATAAGACCGGCAGGCTGTCTGGCCAAGAATGATGCCACTCAGAAACCCGGGAAGTGCATATGATGCCCGGTATTCTCTGGCACCTACCATACTACCTACACATCTGGCTAGGTGAATAGAATGTAAAGTGATACAGGCTCATAAGCAAAATCCCATCTTTTTGCATTAAGATTACGACATGGGTGATTGCCCACCAAGGGTAAAGCCAACATATCTTGTCATCGGAGACCTAGCCGAATAGCTGGATCCAATCTTGCTTGATCATCTAGGAATGGCCCTGAGTAGTCAACCCTCGCCTATTGTATGCGATAGGCGAATATGCAGAAGGATTCCCCATGGATCACCAATCAGAGAAAGCTTCTCCAATAGCCAAACCTGATACAAACCATGTTTAGCAAAGCAGGGAATGGGGAATATTAGTAATCATTGTAGGCCTACCTCGAGAAGCATGAAGTGATCGTAGACCAGATCAGGGTAAGAGATAGCGGCATCCATGCTAATGAGATTCTCCGCCAGTGCCAGGGTAGATGGAGAATTTCCCTGATAAAGTGGATCGATAATAGATATCAACCGGAACGGGGCAACTGGGCTGACTCCGTAGATAAACTCCGACATCAGAAGCAGAGCCACCATGTAGGGCTAGGAAATGTGATTTCGTGGGGCATCTATACACCACGTCAGCATAACATCAACTCGAAATCCTCCAGGAGATGGAGGGTGAGCAAGAAAAGGGATCACAGAATCCAAATTCCACAAACCCCGAAGGGAAGCTTCGACACCAAAGCGGTAGGATGGGACTATTAAAGGAAAATCTTGAGGATAAGGGATCCCTAGAATAGCCTGATACTCCACAATCATCGAGCACAACTCTTGTTGAGTAAATCGGAAGACATGGGCGATCGGGTCCCAAAACGAAATTGCGGCCCTAACCAAAGTCGTATTCACAGGATGGAATGTGAGATATAGGAGGCCCCGTAAAATGAACCTCTCAAGTTTCTCCCAATCATGAGTCTTCAGTATGCGTAGGAAAGCCCGAAGTTGTTGATTATTGATAAGTGTATAATTACACTTATTATCATTATAATTTTATACAATAAACACTATAGCTTTAGTCATTTTTATACTTCATATAAAAGATTTCACATGGTATGTAGTTGTTTTTTATGCAAATGCAGATATCAGGTAAATCTTGGGAGTAAAATGAACTAAAGTGGAATTCTATGAAAAAAGAGTGAAAAAGGTGCAGAATGATGCGTGGAACTTGAAGATTTGGCTTAGAATCAAAGCTGTCAAAGATCGATGAAGTTATAAGGAGATTTTTGAAGAAAACTCAATTCACGGTCATGACAGAAATCTACCAATCAAAGGTTCACGGTCACGAATCACATATCGCGGTCGCGACATGGACGGTTTTCTGGTATTATCTTCTGAACTACTAACCGCCAGATAAGCATGATCAACCGCCATCAACTACCAATGAAAAGACACTTATCAAGAGTCAACCAATCATGGAAAGGTGCCTATCCATTATGGATTGAATCAAAACCTCTCAACCAATCACATTGAAGAGATGCAATCTTTCACCAATGGATGTGACTCTTTGTTTGGATAGACACAACCCTTCAAACTCTATAAATAGGGCTCTAATCCTCTTCAATTTCATGTCTATGGTGGGATTCAAGTGCATCAGCAATGCATTGGATTAGAGTACAAAAAGTGATACAAAGATATAGTGTCTGTATAGTTAGATTCGCTTCGTTCTTAAGTGCTAGCGAGAAAATGTTTAAGTGATTCGAATCCTTGTTTCGATCACTAGATTTCTCTATATTCTCGAGCAATTGTTGTATAAGTGTACTTGCAAATCACTTATCAAAAAAAGTTTTCATTCTTCAATATTTGTTTGTTCGAAATTCGCAAAGAATAGCATCCTAGCGGATGTTCTATACGGGTTGAGATCGAATTCAAAGCAGACGCAGGAATTGCAGGAATTGATGACTCCCATTAAAGAGTGGATATGGTTTGATCAACTTTACCTTTCACTTGCATACCTTACAACTTTGCTTTTCTTTCTACTTATACTTTCTATTTCGAAGTTTATGATATGTCTATGTGTCATAATGCGTATTTCATGATAAGTCTCTTATGTTAATCAAGTTATATTTGGCGTTAATTTTAAGAGTAGTTTCGGGGTTAACAATGTCATGTATAATCATTGGATCTGTGATTTAACGCTGTTTAGTGAGCCAACATTTTTGGAATGGTAGCTTGCTAAATATGGCTATCTGAGAGCGACCCGTACTAAGCAAAGTATTGATGTTATCCAGGTTTATATAATAGTCTTATCTCATTTGTGATAGGTTTAGAAAAGTTATTTAATATGTTGCTCTACGGCGAATTATTGAACATCTAAGTATGTTGATCCGGTTTGTTAGATTAGTCTAGTGTGTCGTAATATCTTCATTGATCTTACATGTTTTCTTTGCTATACTTGTCTATAGTGAAAAACTATTTATTTAGAGTCTCTAATCTATCACATCTATATCTGCTCAACTTTTCATTCTAACTTCTTACCCAAAAATATTAATTCTATTTTTATTTCCTTATTTTTATCTTTCCCTTCCATATCTTTAGACCTGGTTCCTTCCCTGTGGGTTCGATGTCTTTTAAAACTACATCGCTATTGTATACTTGCAGTTATCATCATTTTTCTATGTGATAAGAGGTATTGACAACACCTACATTTATTTGTGAACAAGTTTTTGGTGTAGTTACTAACCAATAGTTCACGAGATTTTGGAACCATTATTAATTAAACTTATCAGTAGAAAAGTAGCGAACAAGTTTTTGGCACCATTACCGGGGAAAGGCAATTGTGTTTTTAAGTTATCGTTGGGGAAGATAATTGTGTTCTAGAGATTAAGCATATTTTTAAATTTTATTTAGATTTATCTTTATTATTATTTTGCTATTTTGTTATTAACATATTTTTCTGCTTATTCATTGAGTTTTCTTTCTAGCGGGTGCATGCCAAGTACGAGTAGTTCGGGAGAAAGTTTGGCATCTTTCGAATCAGAAATAGAACGATTTGGTAGGTCAATGAAACAAAATTATAAGAGACAAGAGAGAAGGATGGCTCAAGTTGAAAACCCAAACCGAAATCCTAATCCTAATCCGAATCAAGATGAAGATCCAACTCAACCAAGGCTGATGGATTATATTATCCTGACCATCATTGGTAACAATCAAGGAATTGCTAGACCACCAATTGATGCATATCAGTTTGAAATAAAACCAGCATTACTTCAAATGATTAGCAACAATGTGCGATACTATGGTCTACCCAATGAAAATCTGAGTTCCCACATTGCAAACGTTTTAGAAGTCTGTGATACTTTCAGAATGACCAATGTCCCTGTAGAAGCAGTTAAACTTCGCTTATTCCCCTTTACACTCTATTATAAAGTGAAAGCTTGGTTGAATTCTTTACCCCCAAATTCTATAACTACCTGGAACCAATTAGCCCAAGCCTTTCTGACTAAATATTTCCCTTTAGCAAAAACCGCAAGACTCATTAAAGAAATCACGTCCTTTACCCAGAAAGATAGTGAATCTTTATACGAAGCCTGGGAACGTTATAAGGAACTTCAACGAGTTTTTCCTCATCATGGTTTACATCAGAACGTTATTTTGCAAACTTTCTAAAATGGAATAAATCATGCAACAAGATGAACAATTGATGCTATGGCTGCGGGATCTCTTGTGAAGAAAACTAGTCAAGAAGTTTTTGAACTTTTGGAAGATATGGCAAGCAACAATAGTATGTGGCCAGTGGAGAGAGCACAAGTAGGTATTACTATTCCTACTCATTCACATGCTACATCTTCATCTTCTAGTTCAGTTAAAAAGGTCCATGAATTAGATTCTATTTCTATTATGCAAGCACCAATATCTGCTTTATCTAATAAAATAGATAATATGCATGTAAGTAAAAATAACCCTTTGACATGTGAAAATTGTGGTCAAATTGGACACATTTCTTTTGAGTGTAACTTTAACCCATGTGTAGGGGAGTAATTAAGTTATATTCAAAGTCAAGGGAATTCTTACAATAATAATGGAAGTAACTATAGAAATTGTAATTGGAAGTATGGTGATAATCAACAGAAAAATTACCAGAGTACTGATAGAATAGGGCAGTTAATGAGTAAAATAGACAGGTTTCTAGAGGGAGAAGGGAGTTTGTAATAAGCAATTAGAGTCGGAAGAATGTTACAAAAAGTTAGAAAATAAGATGGATCAAATGTTTAAAAATCAATCATCTTCTATTCATAATTTGGAAATACAAATTGTTCAATTAGCGAATTCTCTTCCATCTCAAGGAAAAGGTCATCTACCTACTAGTTTAAAAGGAAATCCTAAGGAAAATATGCATGATATAGCCCTTCGTAGTGGTAAATTGCTAGATCAACCAAATCCTTTGGGTATGCTTGCTAATAATGATGTTATTGAAGTACCGGATGAATATCCGAGTAAATCTGATAAAAATGCAGGAGTGGATAAACAACCTAAATCCAAAAAGGTTAATCCCCCTCAACCACCATTTCCAAATAGGATAAAGAAGAAGAATGAGGACAAACAATTTATCAATTTCATCAACAAACTTAAAGGTCTAGAAATCAATCTTTCATTTATTGAAGCCATTACTCAGATTCCTAACTACGGTAAGTTTATCAAAGAACTTTTATCTTGTAAACGTAGTTTAGAAGGAATATCAAAGGTATCTTTAACTGAAGATTGTAGTAAAATAATAACTGC
>CATIWQ010287457.1:0-15079 GCA_949673415.1 Euphorbia schlechtendalii
CGTGGAGTGACACGTCCATTTGCATGTCTGTTGGAAGCAGCCACAAGGCTATGCTTTATTTCTGATTCCATTGCTTGCTGAAGAGTTTGGGGATCCTCCAGGACATGACGAATGATCGTAGCAGCTATATTGTCAAATCCAGGAAAAAGGCTGCTTGTTGACAAATTTAGCAGTGAGCTTACACCATCAGCTTCAAGAAAACATACAGCAATAGAATGAGTTCTGGTGAGAGTGGAACATAGCTGCAAGACAGCATGCATTGTCTCAGCTGGAAGGTCGTTCTTTATACAATGACAAGCAATCTCAACAAGTCTTTTCTGTTCTGCTTCTATCTGCTCTGTTGGTGACCCTGATACAGATTGCAAATTGTTTTGCTTGTCCTCATCAATACTGATTGAAGTCTGATGTTTGTTCAAGTCATCCTTTTTCAACCGACCAATAATTTCCATACTCAACTTTTGATCTACTTGAAGTAGGCGATCAATGGCCAGAAAAGCTGTTGTAACCCACTTGGGGACTTGATATTTTTTGCTATCTGCCAAACAAGAATCCCATTGTGTCAGCAAATCAGATACAATTCTAACTAGACCGTTCTTAAAGGCAATTTCTCGTGCTTGCAAATCTTCGTGAAGAATCAAGGCAAGAACATGAAAAATGGCAGACAACATGGTATTATTTCTGCCATTTGAATTCGGGTTTTGATCCCTAACTTGGTCAAGCATGAATGAGATGACATTAGACCTATATTGTCCATCACTTTGTGAACAAATCAATACAAGAAGATCACGAACAGGGAAAGCAAGAGGCTCTTTTACTTGCAGAAGCTTTATGCAAGTTGATAACAACTCATCAAAGGGAGGAAGTTGGACCACCTCTTCTTTAAGCTGCTGACTACTGGCATTTGCACCATCTTCCTTTGCTTCTGATTCTGAGTTCCCCATAGACATGGCAAGTGCTCGAGCAAGTTCATCATCATCTTGAGTTTCCTCAGGATGAGAAAATAACCATTCCATTGCCAATTCTACACTATTGGATCCAACTTGCCTTAGAGCCTCTTCTGCCCTAGACCTGGTGAAACCCATCTCAACGATAGTTGAAATCGTCGTTTCATTTGGAGGAGGACCAGTAACACGAGCACCGGCAATACTGTTCACATTTTTCACTTTCACCCCTGAGTAAACATGCCTAATGATAGAAATAACTGTGCTGATGAAATCATTACTGCACTCAGTCAGCTGAGGGTGGGTCCAAACAGGAAGTACTGCCTTTAGTACCATGGACTGCAACACCTTAACAAATGTCTCAGCATCCCTTGGAACTTGTGAGACTCCATTCGCTGAAGGTTGGGCAAGCAAGTGTTTTGTAAATGGAGATAATATAAATGATGACGTCACCAGGTGGTCCATAAGTTTACCATAGCTAGCCAATGGCCCATAAATCCACACACGATCTGCATCTTCCTTCTCATCCTGTTTAATTATTCCATCATCAGTCTCCATTGGAGATGCAGGAGCCCTATTAACTGCAAAGAGCAATTGACTGGTAGCTTCAAATGTTGTTATAACTGATTGAACAACTTCATGCCCATATAAGCAATTTAACAATATCGGGTTACAAGAATCTGGCTTATCCAGGAGAATTGCATCAATGAAATCAATGACCTTGCCAAAGTAGCGGCATTTGGTTGATATGGATACCTCAGATCCAGAAATATTTGCATGACCACCAAAATTCATTTGATCCAGTGAAATGGAAGCAAAAGTACCAGCCACAACTTTAGAAGAGGGGGAAACATTCACAGTGTCATCTCGACGACGCGAAGGAAGCAACATTGCCTTCCCCAACTCCTGAAACAAATGTGTAATGTGAAAAGAAAGTGACCTAATAGTGTCACAGCATGAAGAGTAATGTGATTTCTGCTTGTCAAAATCCTTTCTACTGGAAGCTCCTGCATCTGAAGATTCAGATTGTTGTGGTTGATGAATTGATCCAAAGCGGCTTGATAAACCATCAGTGCTCAATCTTTGAGGAAATCCAGTAGCGCCCCCAAGATCATGATAAAGATTTAAAAGGTCAAACACCTGGGACTCAATACTCCAGCCAGATGTCCTCCTCCTTAATAATGGATCAAGAAACTGCCTAAATGAACTGAATCGTTGCTCTTCAGTTTCATTTGTATTCACTTCAGACTGCTGTGACTCAGAAGCAAGTCCAGAAGCAGTAGCATCCTCCATATCAAGTTTTGAATCTTCAAGCAGAGCATTCTGCCAGAGAACTTCACTATGAACACGACCAATATCCTCCAGAACATCTTTGCTTCCATTCCCAAATTCTACAAGCAGTGCAGTTATCCACCTGTTGTCTTTGGAAGCGGCAAGAAACAGAAGGAACTCAATGAGGAAAAGTGAAGAGAAGATTGCACCATCTGGTGTTGTCCTTGGATCCAGTAAAAAAGAACCAGAAATTTTGTCAAAACCATCCAAAGCTTTCTTTATGTGTTCCCTAAGAGATTGGCAGAATGCACGTGCCAGAGGAGCAGAGTGATGCTGAGTAAAGCCTTTGAAAACCAGGGTGCTATGTAAAGCAATGGACATCCCTTCAGATGACTGGACAATACTCGGCCTCAACAAAACCTTCAGTAAAGCTTCAATTCCAGACTTCTCCACAAATAACCTACATGTTTCTGAGTTTTCCATTGTTCTGTGAAGCAAGACCATCAAATGAAAGATGCACAACTGAATGAATTGCTCCTTAGTGATGCCTTTCGTCCCTGTATCAGCTCCATGAACTACATAGTGCTCATCGTTCTCCTTGACCTCAGAATCCATTTCCATATTTGTATCTGCGCTAACCTTCTCTGATGATCCTGAAGAATCATTGTCCCCAAAGGAACCAATCTTATCAATAATTTCAATAATTATATCAACACCAGTGCCTCTCAGAGAAGAAACGTGACGCAAAAGCTCTTCAACAGCATTCGCCAATGGAACAATAGCTTCATTCATTGCTAACACATATTTCTTGCTAGTGAATATATCCAGGAGGAACTGTAAAGCTGAGGTTTCTCTCACAGCTTCTAAGCCTTTGGCATTGAGACATATGGCACCAAGACCATTCGGAACACAAGTAAGAGCCTTTGAAGAAGGGAGCAGTCCATCTACTACCGAGGATAAAAAGGCATTAGGGAGACCCATTTCATGCAATGCAGAAAAACAAGTAGGGTCCTTGTGAATAATTTCACTCATAACAGTCACAGCCGAGTGATAAATGTCACCCCCGAATTTCTCAGCATTCGCATAAATCAGTGATAGTGTGGAAGGCAAAGAACTTTCATGGGAATTCAGGGATCTCGTATTGTTCGATGGAGCATATGTAGCAGAGCCAAGTGCCTTCAAAAGAACCTTAATCAGCCTCTTTTGTAAATAGATAAAATCATCATTATATCTTGAGCAATCACCAACAATCACTTTATTATCAGTTTCCCCAGCCACATCGATAATTCTATGTACTTCGATCTGCAACCTCTGAGCCAAAAGCTCTACTCCCCCTAGTTCCCTGAGCAGTGAAACAGCAGAGCTGCTGTAATCCATGAGCTTCTGTAGTGCTTTGACAGCCATATAGACAAGGTGCATATGACTGGGATCTGCATCTTCCAACAGAGGCAAAAATGTAGGAACCATTCCTGACCCTCTAACATTACTCCCTGAAGCTGAAGATGAAACAATATGCAGCAAGTAGAATTGAAGGAGTGCTTCAACAAAAGCAAGAGAAGATGGATCATTGGAGTTTTTCAAAGACAGAACAGCCTTTTGGAGCACATTCAGGAGAATCATGCGGTTTCCCACAGCAAAACTGATACTAGATCCACTCAAAATTCGTGCCCGCTCATGAGATGCTGAATAAGCAGCTAACTGAGCTCCTAAAGCAAACATCGCTAAGGTTCTAATGGTTCCAGGAACAGTTTCTTCCGATCGCACAATTCTTATCAACTCATTCGTGTACTCGGGCTCATTAGCAAAAAAGGATGTCAATTCATCGTTGGCATCACTAGACTGAACAAGTACGATGAAAGCAAGGAGGCAAATCCTACTGTACAACCTGCATATTCTGGAGGAACGAAAAGCCCTGGCATATCTAATTCTTGTCAGTAATGAGAAACGAAGTTCAGAAGGCACACTGTATTGCTCAACGCACTGTTTCATCACTACAAGGTCATCCTCCTTGCGTAAATGCAGATCTGGTATATGAATTACTCTCAAGCTAGAAGAGTTTGCAGAGCCACTACTATCCTTTATATTCTCGCCATTTTGACCAAGCATTTCGAAATATAAAGTTGAACCAATCCGATATTGAGCTCTGTCATTAATATTTTCCACTTCAGAAGGGGACAAAGATAATCCTTCCTCCTGACTTCTCTCATTTTCCATAACACATGAATACAGGCCCAATCCTTCCTCTTTGCTTCCCCAGCCCTGTGCAAGGGATAGCAGATAGCTGTTTACTGAGCCACAACCAACCAGCTTTACGCTACCATGCAGTTTAGATGGGTTTATCTTGACAAGTGCGGAGAGGGTCTCTAGTGTAGCAATTATAACCTCAGGATCTGTTGATGCCAGAAGAAGCTTAAAATTCTGGAACGGAAATTACCAATATACAAGTTAGATAATTCAGTCCTCATGGATGCTAAAAATTTGTAAACATGCTAAAAAGTAATACAAAACTCCTAGAACTTCAGAATATAACAAGTTAGTCTGCCATCCATCAACAGCATACCTCTATACCATCAAATGAACTTTTGTTGTGGCAATTCTCCAAAATTATTTGCATCACTCGTAATATCTGTAGAACTTCATGCTTTGGGAATGGACTATCATTTTCTAAAGCGTCATCTGATAGGAGAAGGTCGCTCCTACTAGACAAATATGTCTTGAAGTAAGTATCGAAATGCATAAATAAAGGCCTCCAATGATGAAAATTTCCCTGTGAGACAGAATTTAATAAGAAAATATGTTTGTACAAATAACAGGTGGGCAGAAGGGGTGAGGGCAGTCCAAGGGATGTGGAAGAGCAAAAAGCATAGGTTTACCTTACTGAACTCCCAATGAAAGCCAGAAAGGGGTATTGCTATGTCTTGCAACGGACTTTGAATCACTTTGTCTATGAATGCTTTAATTTTAGGAGGCTGCAATAAGCAATACGTGTAAAAACAGTGGTATGAACAAAAAATATGAGAGAAAGCAAAAATAAATGAGTATATTTGCATTCACAATAATTTTTCTGGAAAAAATTCCATCACATTGAAAAGTAAAATAAAATATTAATAGCAACATCAACTCAAGGTCCAACTTCATTTATAAAGGACAATAATTCAACTTTTTTACTTCATTTAGCACATTTGACCTTAGTTTGGCATTCATACCTATAAATTAAAAGACTATATTGTGAAAAATTGTAGTAAATATTGTATAGAGATGTTACGTATATTTATACATGAGTATTAAATCTATTCTAGAGTAAGAAAGAAATAAATGTAATTCTAAATATAATTCCTCACATGACTCCTAAAAGCTGTAACACTCCCCTTCAAGTTGGAGTATACATTTTCAAGCTTGATACAAACATAATACAACAAATCCAAATATAAAAAAACAATATACATCACTTCAAACTTATAACACCAAGAACACACAATTAAGAGTGACGGATTAAGAAGCAAATAGAAAATACTGCAAAAGAAATGGATCAAAAGACCCGCAACCCTTGCAAACCAAAAACGGCAATCCAAACGAGAAACTATTACCTGTACAATTGCCACAAATAACATTGCACATAGGGGTACTCTCGAAGTATTCCAAATTTTGTAAACTCAGTCTCAATTATCAAACAATTCCCAAAACATCCCATCAAAATAAATATCAAACCAACAACAAAATCCTAACCCAACATATATATTCTAACATAATTAGAAGAAACACCCAAATAAAAAAACAAAATTTAGCATAACCCAATTAATACAATGTGAACAAAACCCTATGCACCAAGTTCATTTGCAACAAGAAAAAAAACGGAAATATCAGAGAATTATTTGGATACAGATCTTGATCCAACATGATTGAAGATTGACGAGGTGTCAACCATAAACATATATTCATCGAATTCATCTTCAATTAGAGAAAAATAGATGAAATTGAGGTGACGCGCTACCCTAAGCGCAGCTGAGGCCCAGGCCTAGTGCAAGCTGCTCAGGGTGCATCGCCCTGCAAGGAAGAGTGAACTAGGATCTTTAAAAGTGAAACAATAAAAGGTGACCTCACAAATTTATGGCCAGTGACCACTAGTCTCTAGTAGTGGTCAGCTTCCACCCATTGTGAGCTTCTCTTTGTTTCTGTTCTCGGGTTTCGCAATTTTCTTATTTCCGAGAAGAGGTTAAAGACCTCTAAAGCTCTTCTACCTTTTTTACTTTCATACTTAGAAAAGAAATGATAAATTCATCTTCTCCTTTTAATTAATTAATAAAATAAGGATGCAAAATTACTTGCTCAGAAAAGAAAGTAGAAGAATAAGACAAATGTAAGAGCAAGTAATATGCAGCCCTTACCTTTCTTGTTGTCTAATATTAATATTGTAGAATCCACATTTAATGTAACAGCTGTCATTATTTCATAATATTATCGGTAAAAAAAGCTCATCTATTTTATTCACTTTCTCCTACAATTACTGAATAAAGAGTTAAATAACTTATTTTAAATTTGTAAAACAACTTTTAATTTTTATCTAGTTAATACAATAATTTCTGGTTAGCGATAAATTTTATCACATTGAATATTTCAACTAACATTTATTGTTGTTATAATTAATTTTAATTACATTATTAATTGTTAAAATTGTTATAATAAAGTGCTTTTTTGTTATGGGCATACATTTTCTTTGCGCTTGCCTAGGCAACAAGCAAGCCCTTTGCATCTTGAGTGCACTTTGCACCTTCGACTACTATGTCATAAATCCCTCATTGAATCACTCAAAGAATTTTTAACAAATCCTAAAAAAAAATTTGTGTGATAGGAAAGAAAAATTTGTTCTCTTTTCAAAGTGAAAAGAGATGAGGTGTGCTCACAAATCACACGGGAAAAAATCTGCACTAACCGGTGCAGTCATTAGGAAAGTATAGGTAAATATGTCCCATGTCTTTTTTGAAGGCTTGGAAACTAATAAATCTATTTTATACAAAAATATATTGTTAAAAGATGAAATAGTACATTCTTGAAGAAAGCAGGTTGAGTCAACAAGCTATTTTGCACATACTAACCAAACTCGATACAGAAACATCTAGCAACGTGCATTAAGCCAGGAAAATGTGAGCTCCCAATCTAAGGGGTAAGAAAGGGTGTTCACATTGATTTGGCAATGTTAGCTATTGAGCATAAGTCATGACAGAACAAATTATTTTTATGTTATCATAACACTTTTGAGGCACCGATGGAGTGGGAGAAGAGGACCCCGACTCCCTAATTCCAAATAGCAGAAAGAAAAAGAAGTTGCAATCCGAAAGCAAGCAAGCAGTAGAAAAAGGGGACTACAACATAGAAAGGTATGCTACTTCGATAGCCAGCTAAATTTCCTATATTCTCTCTCATCTTCTTTAGTGTAAGGAGAAAAAAGTACAAGCCTGATATATTTTCAGGAAGTAATTCATATTACTCATTTAAATTAAGCAGACTAATAAATTGTTTGATGATTTACACATGGAAAAGAAAACAAAGGATTAATAGCAATATGAAGTTCCAAAAGTTAGATTATGTGAGTTTTCAAATGAACTTATTTCGGCAATATGTCAAAGCAATTCCAAATTATGACCTCAACAGAATAACACACCCCAACGCCACAATGACACAAGTAATGTTTAATGGAAATTGCACATTATAACCCCAGTGCAAACAAGTGGGAATTAAAATATATGAAAAAATAATTATGCTAGCAATCATAAAGGTACTTGAGCAAGACGCACCATAAGTAGTCAAACTTGTAAGTCAAGTCATCCATAAATCCAAGAGTTTACAACAAAGAGGGCCAAATTCAATGGTAAGGAAAAGCCAACAAAATATTTCGCAGTTGCTAATTACGAATATGGCTAATGGCTATGGAGTCTTGCATATATTATTATAGGGAAAAACCAGAAGAAAGCCAAGACATGTTCTCTACAGTCAGAAGAACTGACAACTTAAGCAGTTAGTATAGATGATGCATGCAAGTCAACTTAAAAATTCCAGTATGTGGGCAAATAACCTCTGCGACCTTTGAAAAACTTTATAGACATGCATACCTCAATTTTTAGTTCTGTAAGGAAATATAAAACGCACCATTCCTTTCAAATACCATGATATTACGAACAGCATTTAGCTATGTCAAGTACAAGATGAAAAATATAACAAATTTCCAAGACTTGTTAGGGCGAGAAACAAAAAGAAGAAATTCTCCAATTCAAATGCCCAGCTACAAGCAATATCAATTATCAAACATACTATACTAGGCAAGCTCCAATGAAACCAAAATAAAAAAAAAAACAAGCCGCAGGGAATATGTATGTATGTATATAGTCAACAAAAAAAACCTACTGCCTTCACTAAAGAGTACATGATATTGCAGAACTCTAGGCAAAAGAAAGTATTAAACGAAACTAATTAACTCATTGAGTAAAGTATTCCGGGAGAGACAAAGCAAGTGTACGGGAGGAGGAGGTGAAAGGTAACTCACAGGCTCAGAATCAAGTTTTATGGAAGGCCCAATGACGCTTTCACCGGACAAAAGCTGCCGAAGCCTTGAAGGCAAACTCGATCTTATTGTTGCCATCACGCCTCGACTTCTCTACTTTCAGCTACTGGAGCAATAAGCAATACAAACAAAATCAGAACCGCAGAGTGAAGAGAAACAAAATCACTGAAACCCTATAGAGCAAGTTACGATATCAAAAAACAATAATAGAGAAAAAGAGAAGGCCAATAGATCAGGTACAAAAAGAAAGGGCAGCGATAGAGAGAGAGAAACTAACCTGAAAGAGAAAAGAGAGTCAAAGGAAAGATGCATACATATCCGAAGGAGAGTGAAGTGCAGAGAAAGAGACGGAGATATTGAGAGAAAGTGAGGCGAAACCCCAAAGCAAAACAGAGAAGGGTGAAGGAGGAGGAAGGGGATGCGGAAATGTTGTTTGGAAATTGTTATAAATGTCAAAATAACATTTTACTAATTTAGCTTAGTAAAAAATTTTATTCCTTTTCGTGTTATACTTATTTAATTATCAACGTATCATTTCACAAATTATGTCATCCTTTTTTTTTTATAATTTTCTCATCGTATTTTATCATTTTTTCTTGAACTGTTTATTTTTTTGACATATCATTTTAGAATTTATTGCGCATCTCATTTCTATCTTTGAAACGACATCCATTGTGATATACTTTTTCGAAAATTTTTTCCAACCATTCGATTTTAGTAGAAAACGGGTAACTTCCACATAGCTACCATGTTCAGTGTTATAACAAATTAATGATTTTATGTTAGCCTACTTAGTTATCTGATTTTGTTTTGTTTGATTTTCAAGTTCATGTTCCTATCAGATATTGCTCCTGTCATGTTTAACTACTAGATAGTGCTCCTTTCATCAGTTATATATCAAGAAACTACAGTAATATTTCTAGGGTTGTCATTTTTACTTCCTACCATGTTTCTACCAGATAATTAACTACGGTAATAGTTTTAAAATTATCATTTTTACTTCTTCCCAGATAAGTAACTACGGTAATATTTCTAGATTTGTCATTTTTACTTCCTACCACGTTCCTACCAGATAATCAACTACAGTAATATTTCCAGAATTGTCATTTTTTCCTTCATACCATGTTCTTACCATGTTACTACCAGATAGTTATCTGATTCTGTTTTATTTGATTTTCAAGTTCTTACCATGTTACTACAATGTTACTACCAGATAATTACCAAATTCTGTTTTATTTGATTTTCAAGTTCACGTTCCTACAAGATAGTGCTCCTGTCATGTTTAACTATTAGATAGTGTTCCTTTCATTAGTTATCTATTAGGAAATTACAATAATATTTTCAAGTTGTCATTTTTACTTCCTACCATGTTCCTATCATGTTTCTATTAGATAATTAACTACAATAACATTTTCAGAATTATCATTTTTACTTCCTATCATGTTCCTACGAAATAATTAACTACGGTAATATTTCCATATTTGTCATTTTTACTTCCTACCATGTTACTGCCAGATAATTACCAGATTCTATTTTTGTTTGATTTTCAAGTTCATGTTCCTACGATCTTCCTACCAAACAGTGCTCCTGTAATGTTCCTACCATATTTCTACCAGATAATAACTACAAATATTATTTTCAAAATTATCATTTTTACTTCCTTTCATGTTCCTACCAGATAACTAACTACAGTAATATTTCCAGAATTGTCATTTTTCCTTCATACTACCAGATAGTTATCTGATTCTATTTTGTTTGATTTTCAAGTTCATATTCCTACCAAATAATGTTCCTGTCATGTTTAACTACTAGATAGTGCTCCTTTCATCAGTAATCTATCAGGAAACTACAGTAATATTTCTAGAGTTGTCATTTTTACTTCCTACCATGTTCCTAACAGATGGTTAACTATAGTAATATTTTCAAAATTATCATCTTTACTTCCTATCATGTTCTTACTAGATAATTAACTACGGTAATATTTCCAGAATTATCATTTTTTCCTTCATTGTTCTTACCAGATAATTACCAGATTCTGTTTTGTTTGATTTTCAAGTTCACCTTCCTACCATGTTCTTACCAGATAGTGTTCCTATCATGTTTACTAGATAGTGTTCCTTTCATCAGTTATCTAGAATAATATTTTCAGAGTTGTCATTTTTATTTTCTACCAGATAATTAACTACGATAATATTTTCAAAATTATCATTTTTACTTCCTACCATGTTCCTACCAAATAATTAACTACGATAATATTTCCAGATTTGTCATTTTTACTTCCTACCATGTTACTACCATGTTCCTACCAGATAATTAGCATATTCCATTTTTGTTTGATTTTCAAGTTTATGTTCCTACCATCTTCCTACCGGATAGTGCTCCTGTAATGTTTAGCTACTAAATAGTGCTTCTTTAATCAGTTATTCATTAGAAAACTACAGTAATACTTTCAGATTTGTCATTAATACTTCCTACCAAATAATTAACTACATTAATATTTCCAGATTTATCATTTTTACTTCGGATCATGTTCCTACCATGTAATTAACTACGGTAATATTTTCAGATTTGTCATTTTTTCCTTCCTACCATATATCGAACAGTTGAAAAAAATATATCAAAAAAGTATATCACGATGGATGGCGTTTCGAAGATAAAAATGAGACGAACAAAAAATTCTAAAGTGGCATGTCCAAAAATGAACGGATTAAAAGATAATGACAAAATAAGATGAGGAAAAAAAATGACATTATCTATGATGTCATCAGTTGGTAGTGGATGAGAACATAATAACATGAAATGTATAGAAGGTAATTTTGAAACTTATTTAGTCAAAATAGTTATAGACCATAACCTGGGTTGATATAAATTCTTAAAATCAGCCCATTTATAAAATTTCCCCTATGTTGTATATGTGTTGCGTTTTTTGTTTTTTTAAGGTAAATTTCAAAAAAGCACTCTTATGTTCCATTCATTTTCAAAGGGATTTAAAGAATTTTGGGTTTCAAAAGGGAATACTATGTTTTTTAACTATTAGCAAAATAAAGAATTTATTTTAAGATTGTCAATTTTACTGATATGGCAAAGGACATTCTGAGAAAATTATATTTTTTTCATCTCCTTCCCTTCAAACCCTAGCATATCCTTCATCGGCACAACAACCTTCACCTCCTCCTCTTTAAGCTTCCTCAATTTAATTCCAAGTCTCATTGTTTTTGGCAACTCCACAAATCCATCGTGCTTAGATGTACGACAACCCCATAAAAAGCTTGGATTGGAAAAACAAACTCGTCCTGCAAATTTATCATCGAATTCTATCAAAAGCATAAGGCTTTCCAATAGATAGCCAACATAATCAGGTTCTCTAAGAAGAAAGCCTAGAACAAGACCAACGAATTTGCAACTAACTAATGATAAGTGATATCGGTTGTGATGAAAGAGATTTGAGCTACCCCACAAATTCAATGTCTTTAACATCGATTGTGTAGCATTTCCTTGATAAATTCATTTTTCTCTTGTTGAGAAACTAGTACGACAATTGAAAGACAAATCATGCGAAACTTACATTACCATCTTCAAATTAAGACAAAAATTGAAGACAAAGTGAAGAGGGGGAAGTAGGGAATTGGTAGAATTGATTTAAATACATAAAAGAGAAAAAAATTAAAGAATTTGGAGGAGAGATTGGAACTGAATTGGGGGAAGAAGAGAGAAGGAGGTGGAGGTTGCTATACTGGTGAAGGATATGTTAGGGTTGATGAGAAGAAGATGAAGAAAACATGACTTTCCCAAAATTTCCTTGTCACGTCATCACTGAAGGTGTTAAAAAAATTTCTTGTTTTACTAACGGTTCGGAACCACGGGACCCCTTTTGAAACCTAAAATTCTTCAGGATTCCTTTTGAAAATGAGTGAAACCTCGGGGTACTTTTTTTTAAATTTATCGTTTTTTTAATTTACTTTAACCTCTCAATGAAAGACGTATTTACAGCTGCTGGTTTCATTATTCTAAATTCTATTTTTACAGAATTTCCTCCCTTATTTTATAGAATTGTTATAGTAAATTTACTCTAAATTATTATTATATTTTTCAATTTTAGAAACATATACTCTTCATCAAAACAATATCTTATTATGAATATACTACTTTCGAAAAACATTATGTTCTTATATTAAATAACAAAAATATTCAAATTTTAACATTTTTATATTAAATGATGAATATAAATCTAAAATAATACAACAAAATTAATATATAACATTTACTTATAAATAAATCAAACAATTTTTTTTAAATAATAAAGATATAACATAATTTAAAATTCATTCTGAAATTTAACATATAAATATAAAAGATATAAGTAAGCATAAATTATTCTAAACAAATAAATATTATTTCATCATGTATATCTAGTTTTTCTAGCATAATAACATCACATGCTATAATCTAACAACATCCATGGTATTATTTAACACAGGCAATTAGCCCTCCATCAATGAGGGTATAAACCAAATATTATTAATTAAAACAATATGTTACAAAATAAAAATAAAAATTACAAGCTTCAAATAGAAATATACCTAGGCACACTATGGAGAGAGTCAACTGGCTCCTCCTTAATGATTACAGAAATCCAGAACACCCATCATTAATTACAAAACTCACTCTGAAAATTGAAAATTTTCGAAATCCCTTTACAAACTGAAAACCTCCCTTATAAAGAGGCGGAACTCAAACAAAAATACAAACTGATTAAATAAAAGATAACGAAGAAAAAGAAAGAAAGGAAAACAGACAAAGAAAAAGAAAAAGGTAAGAAAAGAAAAGAAAGACAGGCTGGCGGAATAATTGAATAGCATTATTAATGCTTTCAATTATGACTCCCGACAATCCAAAATGGTCACTGTTTATCTTTATAAAAGATAACAGTGTCCTTTCTTCATCTGCTCGCGTGCTTCAAAAGCGCGAGTGAGCTTCACGTTCTTCTATTCTTTCTTGCCCTTTAACTTCTTAGAAATTTCTTGCTCAGCATTTTTGAGCAGTTGTTCTATTGACAACTCAGTTTCTTCATCTTGAGAATCTTGGAGTATATTATCTCCAGTAGCTGTCGCTAGAGCTTCTGCACGAGCATTTTCTGCTTCAGTTATCATCTCATCTCCAACTGTGGAAGCAGTACGAGAGGCATCTGATTGAATTTCAATCCCTAAATTTTTCAGCATGTCCTCTTTCATAGCCTCCATATAATTTGCTATGATTTGTTTATAGGAAAGTTGTCCCTTTTGCATTTTAATTTTCCTTGAAATAAATTCAAAGGGATTTGGAGCCTCAATATTTTGAGTTCTTTCAACAGATTCAATACGAGACTTGTACTGAACTATCTTGGTCTTTATATGATTAATTGTTTCATGAGCTTCTATAACTCCTTGCTCATTATTTCTCATCATTTTCTTCCAAAATTTAGAAGAAAAGGTCCTATAAAGACAAGGGATATTCTGTTTGGTATGACCAAACTCCGGTTCCCATTTCAAGATCCATGAAATACCAAATTTTATAAAAAAGTTAGAAATTGGCATACCCTCAACCCATTTGTCATTGTGCTGGGCTTCAATTAAATTAGGTGATATTTCAACCCACTCAGTATATAAACCTTTAAAGATACTTGGTAAAATATTTAAGCCTGGGCCAAAATATTGACACCATTGATAAAGCCAATTTGGAAAATACTTGGTATAAATGTTTTGATAAAATTTTAAAAACCAAGTGTGTTTCCTTGATGGGTTTTGATATAACAAAACTTTATTGAAAGCCTCAACATAATCCCAGTAATTAAATCTAATTACTGTTTTATTATCTGGATGGGAATATTCTCTTTCCCAAAAGGTACTCAGACCCCATTGATCAACAGTTATAATAGATTTTATAATTGCCTTCCTAAAACTATAAATTTTAGCTGTCTTACTACCGACCGAGAAATGGGTTATTTCCCATGTGTCTGTAGCTTTCAAGATATTCTCGAAATGTGATATGTTCTCATAAGAACCAGCAGTAAAAGAAGCACCTGTATCAAAGTACTTTTGCATTAGACTCCATACATCATCTTTTCTCCTGATGTCATTGTCTTCTAAAAGAAGTATGACTTCTTTCTCAGTGTGTTGATGATATGGAAAATCATCAGAATCATCATCCTCCACTATTTTTGCATATGAAGGATTATCAGTAATCTTTCCTGAAGAACTAATTGCCTCAGCCTGAGTATTACCCTGGCTTTCTTTTGCTGCTTTAAAAGCAAGGAATTCCTTATAAAGAGAAT
>CATIWQ010287488.1:0-21673 GCA_949673415.1 Euphorbia schlechtendalii
ATGATTAATTTGTCCTTTATTATATTAAAATTAGTTTATATCTTAATTACCAACTTATAATTAATTTATTTTATAATATCTCTCATAATTAATACAAGATTAATTAGAGAATAAAAAATAAAAAAATACATTGAAAATCTAGAATGATAAACAAAAAGGAACAAGGTTAAAAAGTTAAAAAGACTTACATAAAGGAATAGAGGTAGTAAGAACATCTTTAGTAGATAATGGATTCTAAGATTATGTGGCGTGCGGACTTGAAACTCACATTTATCACATGTAAAATATTTTTAAAATAGACAACTTTTAAAAGATAGTTATACTAAATTGTTTATTTCAATCACAAATGTATATTTAAATTACAAAAAAAGACTTAATTGCAAATTATATAAAGTGTTTCAATGTTAATTATTAATTAATTTGATGAGTTGAAATTCTATTTGATTGTCTACATTTAAAAGATCAAATAGACAATGCTCAATATTTATACTAATATATAAATCAGTTTAAATTGAGATATATTTTTCAATAGAAGAAATAAACACTATTTACATTCGTCGACAACGACAAAAGTAGTATGTACTTTCTGCACGTTCGTTAATACAATGAGGCAAATTGTAGTAAAATTATAACGAACTTATGTGTCGTTTTTATGAGAAAGATATATTTTGTATTCATTGTTTGTTATGTATAATCTTCTAACCTCTACTTTTTTGATAGAAGAAATCAATATTATTTACATTCAACAATTACAAAAAATATAGTGATGTAACGAGTACTTCCGACACATTACTAATGAACTTAATCATCGTTCTACAAGAACATTGTTTTGTATTTATTCGTTAAGAATATATCATCTTCTTCCCAAGCTAGCTTAAGCGCTTTTTGAAAAATCTAATCGATTAATATATTCTTGCTACTTTGTACATTTTTTCTGATTATATATATAATCAAAATACATCTTCATCTATTAATAATTTGATACCATATTAAGAATGATTGATATATTAATATTATTATTAATTCAAATAATCATTATCACCATCAACTATATCTACGTCTTTTTAGAATTTTCATTAAAATTAATAATGTATATTAAACTACTAAAATGATTAATTTATCCTTTATTATATTAAAATTCTTTTATATCTTAATTACCAACTTATAATTAATTTGTTTTATAATATCTCTCATAATTAATACAAGATTAATTAGAGAATAAAAAATAAAAAAATAAATTGAAAATCTAAAATGATAAATAAAAAGGAACAAGGTTAAAAAGTTAAAAAGACTTACATAAAGGAATACATGTAGTAAGAACATCTTTAATAGATAATGGATTCTAAGATTATGTGGCATGTGGACTTGAAACTCACATTTATCACATATAAAAGATTTTTAAAATAGACAACTTTTTAATGATAGTTATACTAAATTGTTTATTTTAATCAGAAATTTAAATTACAAAAAAAGACTTAATTGCAAATTATATAAAATGTTTCAATGTTAAATATTAATTAATTTGATGAGTTGGAATTCTATTTGATTGTCTACATTTAAAAGATTAAATAGACAATGCTCAACATTTATTATGTCACATCATATGAGAAAGAGACAATAGGAAAACTAGTGTAAACCTACTTTTTAATTAATTATATATTTACATATGTGCCAAGATTATTATTAGAATATGTTGTAAATATATGTGTATATGTAATATATATAGAATTGATATCCATTAACCCTCTATCATTTATGTATATTAATGTGTGTAACTTGTGTCTCTACAAGTACTTAGCCTTTACTTATAAATATAGGTTTGTTGTACAAAAAAGAATAATGAGAATTCTACGTTACTTTCTCTCAATCTTTGTCTTCTCTACTTTTCTATTTGTTCATGTAATGTATATTCTTGTTTATATATTCATATTATTTACAACACGTTATCAGCATGAGTTAGCTCTTTTGCTCTACAACAAGAATATTGTTAAGATGTTTTGATGAAAAAAAATGTGATGGTGATGGTTAATATAAAGATACATGAAATTTTGATTAATGAGGGGGTTTTTCTTTTTTCTCCAATTTCATTGTATTTGTTATTGTTATTATTTCTACGTATATATTTTTCTTAATTCTTTTGAATAATTTTGTTGACAGAATTTATGCATACGAGGAATGATGTTTCGTTCAACAATGGATTACAATCGTCCAATCCAATTCATCAAGATTTGGTGAAGTTTATTATGATTTTTTTATTAAATTAATTTTTAGTTACAAACAATATTATATGTTATAATGTTATATAAAAGATCAAAACTGTAATAGTCGACTATTGAAGGTCCAGAAGATCTTTTATAAAAGTTTTGAAGGAAATATGTTTACAATTTTAAATTAATATAAACGTGCTAGCAATTTCCAAATGAAGTGGAAATATAAAATCGATAAATGATTTCCACCCGAAGTGGAAGAGTAAGTAGTGGAAAAATTTTATTTTTGAATACTTTTCTCTTGAAGTGGAAAATAAATTTGATGAATTATTTTCACTATAGGTGAAAAATAAAATGATGAATAATTTTCACTCTAAGTGAAAAATCAAATTGATTATTAGTTTCACTTGAAGTGAAAAAGTGATATTGATGATTGATAATCCATTAGAAGTGAGAAATCAATTTGATGATAAAATTATTCATTTGAAGTGAAAAATGAAAGGAAGAATGATGTCAATTTATATATGGTAAGTGTACTAAATATTATGCTTTGAAAATGAGTGAAAAAAAGGGTTACCTTGATATCGGGTAACATAAAAATTGATAAAGGTTTTGTAAGAGCCATTATTAATATATCAAGGGGAAAAAATGTAAATGCTCTAGAAAAGTCAGTATTATGGTACTAAGACAAAAAAAAACTGTTGAGTTCTCTAGAAGAGAAACTATTATTGACAAAGCTCTTGAAGAAGCCATGTTGATTTCAAAAAAAAATATTTATAAATAATGCATTATACTACCCAAATTCTCACAGAAATTTAATAAAGTTTAAAATATATTTACATGAATGAATATTATATTGAAACTGTGAATGAAGACATTATAGAATGTCATATGTAATAAACATATTTTGAGGCTAGTTTAACTATAAACTAGAAGTTTATATTTTAGATACTTATGAAATTTGGCACAATCGACTAAGTCATCGTAGTTCGATAATGATGAGAATATATGTGAAAATGTACATGGGCAATTATTATGAAACAAAGTTTCTTCATGTTGCTTGTTCGCAAGGAAAATTAATCATATAGCCTTTTAGATGTAAGATTTGAAAATTGAATTTCCTATCATTTAAAAAGAAACATATAATGTGATATATGTGAACCAATCCATTCATAATATAAACCTTTTAGTTACTTCCAGAAGAAGTACAATCACTTGATGTTGATGTTTTAGCTAAACAGGTCACATTTGTATTTTTATATCAATTGGGATTAAAGTTGAACATACTCATATGTTCTTACTTAAGTGGTTTTGTAGAACCATGTACTAAACCTCTGCATTTGATTGTGCGATCAGTTATTATGAAAACATATCTTCATATATAAGTGTGAGATATGCAAGATTGCATGCAATAATTTAATTTTTATGTTTAAAACCAAAAATTTATATTGAATATTTCCCCTACAATAGTTTTTGGTCATGAGCTCAATATTTCTCATCTAAAAGTTTTTAGTTATGATGTATTTGTGCTTATAACTTCATTGTAACAGATTAAAATGGGTAATGAAAAGATATTAGAAATTTATATTTGATATGGATCTCTATCAACAAAGTATCTTGAGCCTTTAAAATATATGTTTACTACAATATTTGCAGATTGTCAATGAAAACATTTTCCCAAAATGAGGGGAAGAAAGTGAAAGGATAATTTTGGAAAAACAAATACTTTCACTAAAACATGTACGCAATATTGAGATTGCAAATGAATATTGTACTCTTTTTCCTTCGCTAAGATTTTGTCCCACTTGGGTTTTCCTTAGCAAGGTTTTAACAAGGCTTATTCATATTGCATTGTTATATTCTTACGAACAGGGGAAGTAAACGCTACACTCTTTTTCCCTTAACCAAAGGTTTTATTCCACAGGGTTTTTCTTGGTAAAGTTTTTAATGAGGTAGTGTCCCATTCACGAAAAAGACATAAAAGGGGAAGTGTTATAAATATATGTGTATATGTAACATATATAGAATTGATATCCATTAACCCTCCACCATTTATGTATATTAATGTGTGTCACTTGTGTCTCTACAAGTACTTACCCTTTACCTATAAATATAGGTTTGTTGTACAAAGAAGAATAATGAGAATTCTATGTTACTTTCTCTCTATCTTTTGTCTTCTCTACTTTTCTATTTGTTCATGTAATGTATATTCTTGTTTATGTATTCATATTATTTACAACATATTTGACATTATTTATAATTCACAATTTAACCCATAAATAAAGTTAAAACAATACAATTAAATTAAGTTGAATGTCATTCTACAAATAAATTTAATTAATTAAAGTAGTTAACCAATTATTTTTGTACACAAATTTTTTTGAATAAATTATTCAATTAAATAATTTCATGTATGAATTTATTTAATTGTCAATTAAACAAGTATCATATGTAAATACATTTAATCCATTTAAATTTAACTTTGATGAATATATAAATTATATTATATTATACCATTAACTAAATTAATTCATTGGAGTTACATAAGATATTCAATTACAATGGCTTGATATAACAATTAATTAATAATCACGTCTTGTAACATTACATGTACAACAAATCATGAATCAGTGATTCTACGTACACAATCATTTGGGTATGTCCATATGTTAGCAATGGGCTTCACGCATAGACTGTAAGCAGATTCTAGCAAACCATTGTAGCCCCAACATGCAGTTGTCTATTCTGGATACCGAACTCAATAGTTATTTCACAAAATCCTTTGCTCTCGACATCTAACTGATGAACAAAGGCATGATAACTATCACCCTCTATTATCGTCCAATAACGCGACACGATGTCTTTCAATTTCTCAAACAAAAATGACAATCATAAAACTACAACACTGCTAATAACATGTTCATGAAAAAAACTAAGCATGCCCACACTTGTAATCCAAGGTTTAAGGATTTATTAGTGTATATCACAGATTACCCAATTCCAGGTAGTATGTTGCAATTAAGTCTAAGGATGATCAAGACCTATTTAGCATGGATCAGTCCAGCCCCTATCCCCGAACATGTGTCTATGTTCATTATTTACTTAACAAGGGACATAGTAAATCCAATACCATAAATAATCTAACATACAGATCTTTAGTTCTAACCATTCCCATGATCAAACAGACTTGAGATAGTTTTATGATTTATAATCAATGGATACCCTACTCATATTATAACACAAGATATAAATGTAGTAAGTTCATTACCTTTATTAATATAACATAACTAATGTAATACAAGTTATCATAGATTATAAAGGACCAATGCCTATGAACTAGGGCACACCAACAAGTTCTTTCCTTTTTTGAAGTCCAAGAAATCAGGTTGGTTTCATGATAAATGCCAAATCTTATCATCGATCATTGATCCAAAGGATCCCCTCCCTAACCCAAATTTGAAAATCCATGTAATTGAACCCCATTTTGCTACCATACTTCGCAATCAATAGTGCCTTAGAGATAGCGTAAAATTCGCTTAAGGGCTTACCAACTAGAAATGGTGGGAGAATTCATGGCATGTGAAACTTTAGTAACCAAGTAAGTAACATTAGGTCATGTGACAGGTAGGTATTGAAAACCACCTACCAAGCTCTGATAATGAGTAACATCATCATTATTCCAAGTCAAGACCATTAGAATTAATACTTACAGCTAGTGTTGAGTCTGGTTTGGTAATCGTCATATTTGCTTGTTTCAAAAGATCCATAGTATACTTCTTTTGAGATAAGAATAAATGCCTAGTTAATCTTGAAAATTCAATTCTCAAAAAATAAGTAACTAGTCCCAAGTCCTTAATCACCAAACGAGACTGTAAATAGGGTATTATCTTCGATGCTTTACCTCCGTCATTGCTAAGTACCGAAATATCATCAACATAAATCAAATAAATAGAATACATGTTCAAAAATGAAAGTAATATAGAGATACATCAGCCATTGAGCTTTGAAAACTATAGGTTTGTAAGGACTATAATAATTTGTGATGCCATACGTGGTGATTGCTTATGACCATACAGAGACTTGTGAAGCTGACAAATATAATTCAAACAATTTTTATTAATAAAACTTGATGGTATCAAGATCACCATTTAAAAAAGCATTTGAAACATCCAAGTGATTAAGAAACCAGGAATTACTTATAGCCAAGGATAATAGAAGTCGACTAGTAACATCCTTGATTATCGGGCTAAATGTGTCCATGAAATCCATCACGGGTCATTGATGGAACCCTTTTCCTACCAGACGAGCTTTATGTCATTTGAATGTCCTATCCGCCTTTAACTTAGTTTTGAACACTCACTTACAACTAATTACATATGTCACTTTAAATGAGGGAACTAGTTCCCACGTTTCATTACGTATAAGTGTCTAATACTCATCTAGTGGACTCAGTAAGTGTGAAGTTTGGGTAGGAATCGATGGTGGTAATGGGGCTGGTTAGGTTTAGGATGGATGGCATTAGATGGTGGGGATGTGGTATCCATTGGATCATGAAGAGTGGGTTGCACGAATTCTGAATAAGGGAATGCATGTTCATCAAACATAACATGACATTTGAAAAAAAATTTATTTGTAAATGGATCAAAATAACAATATCCCTCATGAACTCGACTATAACTAACGAAAACAAAATGATGAGAATGATAACCAAGTTTATTTAATGCATATGGAAGTAACATGGATAACACAAGCAACCAAAGATACGAATAATCTGGAGACTCATTATTTAATCGATAGAAAGAATAATTAAAATTAATTTTACTAGAAGCCATATGATAAATAAGAAAGATTATTGTATCAAACATAGTAGTCAAAGGCGCGACTAGGCTCTCGGGTGAGCCCTTGTGCCTTTAGGAGTTTTAGTCTAAATTTTGCACCTAGAGCGGCCCAAGGCGTGCCTACGAGGCCAAAAAGCCCAAGGCGTGGCCTTGTGCCATGAGTACGCCTCAACAATTTGACTACTATGGTATCAAATACATAAGATAAGATTTGCATCAGTAGTTTAGCATGATGAAGTAAAGCATGACCAGTTTCAACCATATGATGATGTTTGCATTCAACAATACCATTTTGGTCTGGGGTGTATGGACACGACATACAATATTGAATTCCATGTTTTTAAAGGGATTTATGAATAGGTTTGAATTCCCCTCCCCCATCGGATTAAAAACATTTGATAGGATGGTTAAAGTGCTTTTCAACAATTGTACATAATTGAATAAATAAAGTGAGCACATCAGATTTATGCTCCATAAAATAAACCAAATTGTACTTGTTAAAATTGTTATAAAATAAGATGTAATATGAAAGTTTATCATGTGACTGAATAAGAGCTGGTCCCCAAACATCAAGATAAATTAAATCCAAAGGTCCTGAAACAACATACTCTAAAATTGAAAATGGCAAACGATGAATCTTAATAATAGAACAATGCGGATCAAATGACATCTAGAAGACTGATAAAAAAATTAAAGTTTATATTTATGAAGAACTTTGCTGACAATTAGAAAGGAAGCATGTCCTAGCTACTCATGCCATGTAGTCAAGGAAGTAGCATGAAATCGAGCTATAGCATGTGATGAGGGCTCCCTTATGTATAGGCCATCTCTATTCTAGCCTCAAAGTATCACCTATTTGGTAAGAAGGCCTTCACAACAAAAAAAGTTATTAAATAATTCAACAGAAACATCATTAGCTTTAGTGTGTGCACCAACATAAATTAAATTCGAGTTCGAATGTGGAACATGTAAAACTTGGTGCAATTTTAATAATGTATTTGGAGTGAAAAATGAACCAATATGATGAATAGGAGTGTAGATCCTTTACCTAGTTGGAATTCTTCTAGACCAGAATACTCGGAATGAAGATGGAGGTTTCCCAATTCGAAAGTAAGATGATGTGATGCACCACTATCCATGATTCAAGACTGACTAGCTAGGTGAACGGTAGTAAAGTTTATTAATGGTGAATGACGAGGGGTAATAATTCTTAGTGAGGGGCATTGTCCAGAGTAGTGTCCTAACTCTTTGCAATTATGACAAACCAAACTAGAAACGTCCATCAGAGCTTGTTGAGTAACAAATGTATGAGTAGGCAATGATGGTAGAATTCTAAGGCTCAAATTCAGTTGATATTACTACTGCCCATTTACCCAAGGCTGCTGGCTGTTATTCCTGTGTTGTCCATCTCTCCCAAGTGGACTGTGTTAGTGACATTGTTGCTATTCATTGCCCCAATTTTATCTACCATGTCTTCCCCGAGTACCCATATTCTGTGATTAAGAAAAATGAATAGTATCATGATTAAAGTCCTCAATGGGTTTCTTATATCTTCCTAATTGGTGTTCCTTAGTTAATAATAAACCAAAAAGATCATCAAAAGAATCTACTGTCATATGGGCTTCTAATGAAAGAAAAAAAATCATGATAAGGGTTGCTAATGCCATTTAATCCATCCAAAATAGCATCGAACAAGATCATCATTTGAAACATTATATTGGAAAGAAACTAATCTATTCGAAATCAATTTAGCTCATTGCATATAGGATGAAATAGATTCATTACCTTTCTTGAGCGAATGAAGTTGTTATTCAAGGTCATGAACTTGAGCCCTAAAACCTGTCGCATATATATTCTCAATTTTCACCAGCTCCTCTCGCGCGGATTTGACACCTTCAAATTGGGTTAGAATTGATGGTGAAATTGAATTTAGAACCCAGCTCAAAACCTACAGTTCTTGGCGCTTCCAATCGATATATTATGATTCTGTCTATTTGATAGGATAATAATCCTGATTTTTATTCGGATAGTTTGTATTTGGGTAGGATTATTTATTAACTTTCCTATGTTGTATATATCTCTCTAGAATAATATTTTATATCATTATAAACACTATCATTATATTAATGGAAAACCCTCCACATAATTAGTGTGAGAGGTATTCAACGTAATTCATCATGGTAATCAGAGCTAATTAAGGTACAGCTGCCAACATCTTTTTTTTCTTTCTCTTTCCGATCGTACTGCTTCTTCCTATTTCTTTGATTGTGCTATTTCCTTGAACTTGATTCATCTTTTCCTTTTTTTTCTTCTTTCTTTCATTATGTTGACAGCTAGTAATCCCTCTTCCTCTTCATCGTTGGCACTAACATCGACCAACACCAAGACCACCACAGTTGCATCTCCAACGATTTCTTATTAACTGCCTTTGAAACTCACATCTTCTAATTTTCTTCTATGGAAGACCCTCTTGCTACTGATGCTGGCTGGTTGTGATTTAGTTAAATATATTGATGGTACAGATGCTATTCCAGTAGAGCTATTGGAAACTAATAGTTCGAATCTCGCTTACCAATTTTGGAAGCGTCAAGATTAACAAGTCCTAAGTTGTGTTCTTAACTTGGTCTCACCATCATTATTACTACAAGTTGTTGGAATGAAAATAGCACGTGAGGCTTGGGTTAAGCTTGAATCGACATATGCATCTAGCTCTTGCACTCAGATTTGTGACCTCAAGCAGCAATTATACTCTCTTCAGAAAGGTAATGAAACGATCTCTGAATATATGCAAAGATTTAAAGCAATTACGGATCGTTTGATCTCTTTACAATACAACATTTTGAATGATGACTTGGTAGACTCGATTCTTGATGGTTTGAACGGTTCTCAAAGTTCATTTCGAGAGTTTTATCTATCCTTGGAAGCCCGTATGGTTGTAATTTCTTTTGATGATTTATTCGGTTTGCTCTTAATCGAAGAGCGAGAGTTACGCAAGGATAAAAGTCCAATTGAGGACATTAATCAAATTTCAACCCACTACACACGTTCTCAATATTTTAGCGGCTAAGGACGTCATTCTTTAGCTACTTATCATCGTAGACAATCTAGTCCAGGCGGGTACGGTAACCAATGGGACCGCTCATAGCAGTAGCCGCAATAAATGGGCCAAAGTCAGCAGTATTCGTAACAAATCTCGAATACATGTTTGCTTCCCACGCCACCTCAATTTTCTTTGGTTACTCAACAAGCCCCTTTGCAAATACCATCTTTGGTTTGTCATAATTGCAAGGGAAGGCCATTACTCCTGCCAATGTCCTTCACCTCGCCTTAACAATAAACGTTCGAGCCCAACTCCTTCCACACACTTCACCTCCGTTCTCCAACCAAAACAACCATGGATTATGGATAGTGGAGCAACGCATCATCTAACTAATGATATGGGAAACCTGAACCTTCATTTAGAATATTTTGGTCTAGAAGAAGTTCAGTTAGGTAACGGTTCAAAACTCTCTATTCATCATGTTGGGTCTTCTACTTTATTGAATACTCGTTTAAACTTGCAAAATATCTTACATGTTCCTAGTTCTAATTCTAATTTGCTTTCGGTTGGTGCTCTTACACGTGTTAACGATGTTTCTGTTGAGTTTTTTAATGAGTTTTTTGTTGTGAAGGACCTAGCTTCCAAACAAGTGATACTACGAGGCTAGAATAAAGATGGTCTCTGCATACTTCCCTCTCCTCAGCTATCTCCAGTTCGATCTCATGCTACGTCACTTACCTTGTAGCATGAGAGACTTGGTCATCCTTCTTTTCCAGTCATGTCTCGAATTCTGCATCAAAATAATATTCAGTTTTCTGATCGTTTGCTAGTCAATCTTTGTGTCTGGATTTCTCTATTAGTAAGAGTCATCGTTTACCGTTTTCTTTGTCTAAGTCTGTTGTTTCAGGACCATTGGATTTAATTTGTTCGGATCTATGGGGACTGGCCCCGATTCAATCTTATGATGGTTTTTCTTATTATATTCTATTTTATGATTATTTAAGCAAATATTGTTGGGTATATTTTTTGGATAATAAATCAAATGCACTTACAATTTTCATTCAATTTTGAAATACAGTGGAAAAACACTTCGGGCATCCTATTAAATGTTTACAAAAAGATGGGGGGAGCTAGTACAAACCTATCAAAAAATACCTAAACAAAATTGGCGTTCAATTTCGAATGTCTTGCCTATACACCCCTGAACAAAATGGAAATGCTGAAACGAAAAACTGTCATGTGGTTGAAACCGGTTTAGCACTTCTTCATCGAGCAAAATTACCAATGCAATTCTGGTCTTATGCTTTTGACACTGCTATTTTTCTAATTAATCGTATGTTGTCTAATAGTCTTTAGTTTGATAATCCTTACCATTGTTTGTTTAATGAATCTCTTGATTATTTGTTATTATGTGTGTTTGGTTATCTTTGCGACCCTTGGTTGCACCCTTATGTGTCAAATAAACTCAATATTAGGTCTCGTCGTTGCATTTTTGTTGGCTATAGTCATGTCCACAAAGGTTATCGATGTTTTGATTCGTCATCTAATAAATTCTTCGTCTCAAGTCATGTTGTGTTTGATGAATAGGTTTTCCTTTATCAAGATATTGTGAAGCCTGCTCTCCATGATCCACTATTTCCCTCGGGAAATCCGGTTATTACAATCCAACCTCACTTGAATTTACCCCAAATTCTCATTTCCGATCCTATTTTACAGCCACCCACTACCAATCCGCCTATTCCAGCCAACAATTCCATTCAACCAAATACGGTCCAGCCTATACAACCATCGACCGAACCTCAACCCACTATACCTGCAACCTCACTAGCCGATTCACCTATAAATGACAAACAAAAGTATGATTCTTTAAAGGACTTGTACCGATCAAATACACCCACAAGAGAACCAACCCGTTCTAAATCTCACAAAATAGGCCTGCGGGCTATGTTATCTTTAACAACTCGAGACCCTACATGCTATTCGGAGGCAGTTAAACACTCTCATTAGCGTACGGCTATGAGTGACGAATTTTCAGCACTTATTCAGAATGGTACTTGGGAATTAGTTCCCCCTCATCTTGCCTCGAATGTCATTAGATTCAAATGGGTTTTCAAAACTAAACTAAATCATTCTGGCTCCATCGACAGACAAAAAGCCCACCTTGTTGCCAAGGGCTTTCACCAAAGGCCAGGGACTGATTTTTCGGAAACCCTTAGTCTAGTTGTGAAACCCGTCACTATCAGATTGCTCTTGTCACTTGCAGTTACGCACTCATGGTCAATTTCTCACTTGGATGTCCTGAACGCCTTTTTGGATGGGGATCTTGATACCCCAGTTTTTATATCACAACCACCTAGCTTTGTTGATAAGAATTATCCTGATTTTGTTTGCCGGTTGTGAAAGTCACCGTATGGATTCAAATAGTCACCTCAAATGTGGCATCAAAAGTTGACTGCAACACTCATTACCTAGGGTTTCAAATGTTCACGAGCTGACACTTCTTTCTATTATCTCCGTCAGGGTACGTGTACTTTGTTTTGCCTAATTTATACAGATGATATTCTTGTTGTTGGCAATGATAGTAGGCAAACTACTCAGCTCATTTTCTTCTTGCAATCTCACTTTGCAATTTAAGATTTGGGATCGGTTAAATATTTTTTAGGCATTGAATTTAATTGGCAATGAGACTCTCTTTATTTAACTCAACAAAAGTAAACTCGAGATATTTTACAACGGGTTAACATGGGCTTGGCAAAGCCCGTCTTCACTCCCGCGGCTGTTGAAAGGGATTCTCTGGAAAGACTCCTGCTTATGATGACGTTACTCACTTTCGAAGCTTGGTTGGTGGCCTCCAATACTTGTCCATCACCCGTCTGGACATCTCATACTTGGTTACTAAGGTAGCGCAACATATGAATTCTCCTAAGTTGGTGCACTAGCAGGCACTCAAGTGATCTTACGCTATCTACAAGGGACTCTCACTCATAACCTTCGATATCATAAACATGCTGGCCTTACACTACATGGATTCTTCGACTCGGATTGGGGTGGCGACGTTATAGATAGGCGTTCCACGATGGGCTATTGCATTTTCCATGGTACTAATTTGATTTCTTGGACTTCGAAGAAATAACGAACTGTGTCAAGATCTTCCACTGAGGCAAAATATAGGGCTATTACCAATACAACTTCGAAGCTGGCATGGATTGAGTCCCTCCTCCGTGACATTGGTTTTCTGTTGGCCTCCACTCCTACATTATGGTGTGATAATTTGAGAACCACTTATTTTACTGTTAATCCTATTTTTCACTCCTGAACGAAACACTTGGAGCTTGATTTTCATTTTGTTCGGGAACGAGTGGCAGCTAAAACTCTAATTGTTCATCACATTTCTACGGATGATAAAGTTGTTGAAGTGTTTACAAAGCCTCTCGCCCGATATCAGTTTCAATTTTTGAGGGACAAGTTGGCCTTGTTCTCCAAACCCACCCAACTTGCAGGGGATGATAGGATAGCTTATATCATTGTAAACACTATCTTTATATTAATGGAAAACCCTCCACACAATTAGTGTGAGAGATATTCAACGTAATTCATCACTATTCTTGGCCAGAATTTTGTCTGGTATGGTGACAATCTCATCCATATATTTGACAAGGTCATAACTTGCTAGCATCAGAGTAATTAGGGTTTTTCATAGGGCCTAATTTCTTGAATCAAGTTTCAAAGGCAACTGATGCGAAGAAGAAGGCATTAGAGTAGTCATGGTTGTAGTGGCTGTGTTCGAAAGGGCTAGAGAGGAAGCAGTGGCTTCCGAGGAGTTGGACGATGAAGATGTGGACATGGTTATCGGGAAAAAAATAATAAGGTAATCAGAAAAGGCAGAAAAGTCAGGCAATGAAAACGAGCAGAAGAGAGAAATTTCAGGCGACTGATCGGAGAAGAGAGAGGAAAAGCGATGACAGTTTTTCCTTATTTGAGCTCTGACATCATGAAGAGCCGAATAGGGTTTGGGATCACTTACACAATGTGTGCAGTGAGCAGATGTATCTATACGTGATTAATTACAATATAGGAAATAGTTGCATATGATTACTAACTCTATACTAAATAGAAAAATACACAAACCTACTTATATTTCCAACATAAATCAATTTGAATAATTTTTTGACTAAATGCATTAATACCCCTTGAAGTTGACTCAGAAAACTTAATGTCACCCTCAACTTTTAAAAGGACTATTTACCCCCCTCAACTTGGCAAAAAGGACCATTTACCCCTCTTAACTTGACAAAAATGCACCAGTTTACCCCTTCAATGCCACGTGTCAACTTCTGGTTAAAAAGAGAAAAATCAGAAAAATGACATATTTGAAAAGTCAAACCAATCAGATTCTGACACGTGGTATTAAGGGGCTAACTGGTGCATTTTTACCAAGTTAAGGGGATAACTGGTCTTTTTTGCCAAGTTGAGAGGGCTAACTGATCATTTTAAAAGTTGAGGGAGACATCGAATTTTCTGAACCAACTTCAAAGAATCTTGATGTATTAAGCCTAATTTTTTAAATGGATAAGCGCACAAGATCTGCAACAGACATGTGAAAATAATCATTGTATTCACAACAGAGTAGTAGTGCTGAATGAATAATAATGATCAAGGTGGATGGCATTAAACTGAGGAAGACCCAATTCCAACGTATTAATATTTCTATATTATTCTCAGTCGTAACTAATTTTACACGAGTATCAAGAACTTGGTCCATGATAAGAAACGTGACCTCATAAAAATTAAGCAAACCAATTTTACAGGAAATATTATATCTTCGTATTCTAGAAAAGAATATATATATATATATATATATATATATATATATATATATATATATATATATATATATATATATATACATCAATTATGATGCATGATTCCGACGACGGAGGGAATAGTTCTTCTTAGTTTCCATGAAAATCATGGAATAGCTATTCCTCTTTGAAATGAAGGAATAGCCATTCCGCGATTCCCATAAAAACTAGGAAGAGTTTTTCCTTCGGACGTTAGATTCATACATCGTATTTGACGCTTTTGCACTCATTTCTTATTCTATTCTATTCTATTCCATTCCACCAACCAAACGAGACAATAATGTATCAACAAATGGTAAAAATATTCACCAAACATGTGCTCACTATCTAAAACTAGCGCACGAGTACCGAGCACATTGTAGTATTTTCATGTTTGGTCCATCTTGCAATCCACTCATATATGAATCACAATTCATTTTTGAGAGAAATCTCTATGGATCAAAAACAATTGATAGAATAGAATCCAGAATTAATATCTCGGCAAAGATATAATGGTAATAGACTCTTAAGTTAAATTAAAAAGTTTCTGCAATACATAGAGGACAAATTAATATAGTAGCATGGATGTTTGGCCAAATGATTTTGCTAGATTCATCCGAGTTATTCAGAATGGCTATATGAGAAGAAAAAGATATCAGGCATCAAATCTGTAGGGTAAGATCATACAGTATGCAAGAAGCTAGCCAAGAAACTCTGCAAGAGACTCTTTTCCAGAAAGTAACTTTTGAACCTGGCAGCCCAGAAGACTGATTGTTATCATTAATACAAGTCAAGTAGAACCTATAACATGGTCGAAAGCTTTATATGCAGCTCTTTCTGCACTCCGCTGACTAATTAAGACTCTCAAATAGTCAACATCAAAACATGAAGAACAATGTCATGACAAAACAACATATAAATGAAAGCGTGTCTTTATACATATGCTCGATAATTCAATTGAATTTCGTAATTTTTTATTCTCTTACCCTTTGTTATTATTTCCATGAGAAAATATCAAATTCCAGTTACGTTGTAAATGAAGCAATATGGACATTGATTTTTTTACTTCAAAAATAAACTCATTAAGATTTTCCAACAGATACGTCCCTCCACTTCTTTCTTTCCTTTTATATTATTTATTTCTTTTCCCATTTACATCAAACGAAATATATATATCATGAAGTATATTGTTTGAAAGGAAAGTATTAGATCAAAGAAGATGGGCAACACAAGAAGGCAGAAAATGGATCCAAACCCAGTTACCACGTCCAGGAAAACAGCATGAGCAAAAGAATGGGCTACAAAATTTGAGTCACGGTTAATCCAACTAAAAAAACAAGTGAAAGAGACTTACAATCCTCGACAATGGACGAGATATAAGAGAAAACACTGTCATTAGTCACTATCAAGTCATAAAGGATACGGTTATCCATGTCAATCATAATATGAGAGTAGCCACAATGTTTTAGCCAAGAAAGAGCTTCTGTGATCGACAAAGCTTCTTAGCAAGGGTGGGCTGTCCACGAAGCATCCAGATTTAGTAGAAGGGGTGGACTACTGGTCTCTGAAGTCGAAACCAAGGCCGTCCCAAACCTGACAGTATCATGCGGCTGAGTATAGACATGCTGAAAAGTCATTTGGTTCCTGGCCGATCAAAGAACCCAAAGTAAACAAACAAGCCCTATGCACATTATCAGTAGACTTATATTGAAACCAAGCACTTAAAACTTGAATGCCGGGAATCACAAATTCACTATCAAAAATATGCCACGCATCCTGAGCAAAAGAGAAATGAAAGATCACATGGGCTGTATCTTCCACACCAATAAAACAAGACTCGCAACAAGCATTACCAATACAGAAGCATGGAAGGACATTACAAAGAATATGCCAAATGAAGACCAAAATCTTGTACGGCAACTTAAGACGCCAAACAAAAATCCAACTCAATGGAGATGCATAGTTTGTGATAAGATGTTGTGTTATTTAGTGTATTTGTAGGCTTTGATACTACTTTTGGACCTAATTGTTTCTATTAGGTAATTCAGCTGCCAAATTGGACTTTACACACAAAAAGCTCATTTTGTGCGGATTTGAAGCATTATGGACAGATTTTGTATTTTGGTCATAACTCATTTATATGACATCAGATTTGAATGATTCAAGATGCGTTGGAAACCTATCACCTAGGAAGCACGGAAACTCCTGTGACATGCCGTTTCCGCGTTTCCCATCCGTTTCGGAAATGGAAACCCTAGGAAATCCCTACGAAACATTTCCGGGCCGTTTCTGTAATTAATGAAAGTTGAAAACTCGTTTTCGTAAATTCCGAAAATTGTTTCCTAACAATTCCTCATATCAAAAGACCCAATTTTAATTCATTCATAAAACTAAACTTTCTAATATATTTAAACTACTAAGACTTTAAAACCCCAATTCATTATTTATATTATTAATAATATTATTATATTATAAAAACTTGTTTTATTCCATTTTATATAATTATCGCCATTACTCATGTAGATTTGCTTTATAATCAATAAATTTATTTTAAAATTCATATTTTTTAGTATTTTATATAAGAATGAAATAATATGTACGAAATTTTATATTTTTCATATTATGAATATACCCCTAAATTTTTATTATTTACGCATTTCCCCACAGTTTCCGAATCTATATTTTTTAGAAGTGGCATTTCCCTGTTTCCGTTTCCGTGTCGGTTTCCATTTCCATGCTACATAGCCATTGGCTACATCTTCAATAAAACATATGATTGCATGCAAAGGTAAAACCATTAAGCACTCTGAAAGAAACAATAGCACCCCATAATGGGATGATTCAACAGAGTATTGTTTAAGATGAACCTGTCTCATAACTAATAGCAATAAGATGAGAAACGACCCAATACATGTTTCCATTACAAAACAATAAACAAAATAAAATATATTGCAAAGTCTTACCTGAAGCTTGAGCAGTCAGATTCACTCTCATTCCCTCATATACTGGAGACTTCAAAGAAACAGGAGTCCCATGACTCTCATGCAAACTTACCTCATCCGAAAGATTACCTCTATCAGAACCTAATGGTCCTTTTACCTCCACGCTAGCATCTCTGCTAAGGCCATAAGAAGTTTGGTAAGGCGAACCATCAATTTCACCAGCCACGCGCCTTCGATTGTCCCAGCGAAAACTCCATGTTGGGGAGCATCTAGTATTCAGATGCGAAGTGTTAGATGTGTTTGTGACAGGGAGGTCCTCCTTAGTTTTCGCTGCAACACAACAAGCTGAACCCATATTCTCTCAATAATGAACAGACCGCTTGACGTCAAAGACAAAGCCCAAGGAGGAGCACTTAGCTGAGGAAAAATATGGACGTCCTGTTCAAAATGCAAATACAGAGCATTGCATAAATTTATTAGTTTGAAGTCAACTCCACAAAATAAAGAACACAATCAAATACTAACCTCAAATCATGTCTTCATGCTAAGAATTACACAATATCTTCCTGAATACAATGAAAATTTTAATATTGTGTCAAAGTTAGGTAAATAAACAGAATATGTCCAAATGCACTAATTAGGAGTTTGCAAATACATTCCCTTTTGAAAAGGGTAGAAGCATCATAATCAGCCACTCACTTAAGTATAAAACATTTATCACCTATAAAGACAGAGCAGATAACTTGCATCATAACACAAAGAAATCAACTTATATTTCAGAAAAACTACAAAGTGATATATATATTTCATACAAACTAAAAAGAAAGACATTAGAGTTCCCAAGCAATAAAAAATGAGTGTGATACTATTGTAACCACCCGAAATAAGTTGTTAATCACTTGTAGAGTAAGAAAATGAAGAGGGAGTTGTAATTATTCCAGTGTACTTTACAAAAGTTAAAACAGAAAATATAATGTGACAGCAAAAGATAAAAACAGAAACATGAATTCAGATGTAAGACAACTATTTTATGATCCGCAACTTCTAAACACATGCCTCTCTAAGTCGCGCACTCTTGCATCCAAGAAGGCAAAAAAAATGTCACCTAGATCTTAAGTAAAAAGACAAATTTACTTGATCTCAAGAATCATAGCTTTTTTAGCAACTCCAAAATTCTAAAGCCTTTCTCGCTTCCAATATAACTTAAGCCTTGACAGAGATGCAAGAGAATACAAACCATTACAAATATAAACATTTTGCATGCCAACTATAATGAAAGACAGAAAAGGTTAAAACTTGAAATCAACATCCACATCTCTCCCCACAAATCCAATAGACAACATCCACATCTCTCCCCACAAATCCAAAGTAAAAATTCAGTCCATAGATTTATTTCTTTATATGGAGTGCGCTTTCACATAACTAATAAATTAAGATACCTCTTAAATGAATACAAGAAGATCAGGATACCGCACAATGAATTAAAAGGCGCTGAAGAGATCCAACGTACAAGCTAACCAATTCCCAATGAAAAATGAAATACATAGCACATAATTGCATCAGTACACAACTATGTGTAAAACTATCAAATTCAACCGCGCCGATTTGCCAAATTAAAAAGCCAATACGCAACGTAGAAAATCTACAATAATTGATTTCCGGGGGCAAACGAGGAAACAAATCATTGAACTGACAAAACATTATACAGATTAGGAAAAAAAGCCTTAAATCAAATGAAATCACTGCTTAGCTAAAAATAATTCAGTCAAACAGATGGCGAAACCAACAATTCAGAAATGAAATCAAGCTAGGGTTTATAAACAAAAAGGAAGTTTACAGTTGCAGAGACGAGTAATTACCATATAAAGTTAGCGAAGCCAACGATAGGCGGTATAGGCAGAGGTTGGGCGGTATTCGCGTTCGACGCCGTCTTCACAGCGGCGGAGAGAAGAAGGAATAGAAAGGGGAGAAGGGCGGAGGGGGAGGGGGAAGGGCGAGAGAGGAATTAGAGGATTTATACGGTGTGGAATATAACGGCGTGAGGGGTAGTTCCGTTTAAAAAGGCGGCAATGAGAAGGCGAATGTTAAGACGGAAAATGTAAAAGAAAAAAACAAAAAGGAAAGAGGAGTAAGTGATGTGAGACTTAATTATAGTGATGCCCACATGGGTATTTGTGCCCCGTAAGATGTTCTGCTTTTCCCCCTCCTTTTTCCTTTTTTATTCTTTTTTAATTCAAATTCTTTTTTATTATTTAATATTTTTTTATAATATTTAACAGTTAACTTAATACAAAATGAGAAAGTAGAAAGTACAAGGTTATATTGTGCTTATCCACGTCGAAATGATTTATTTTTCTCAAACGTATAAAATTTAGTGGTAAGTAATACACGTCAAAGATTTATCTGCAGTGAAGAGTATAAAAAGTTTATTTTACTGAACATTAAAAAAGTGAAATATTATAGATTAGTGAGTTTTAAAAACATTTTCAACAGATGTCTAATTATAACTTCTATTACATTCGGTTTTAAAATTACTCATTTTATACATTTATATCAACACCAATACAATACTAAATGCATTACTAAAATGATTAATTTATTCTTTCTACTTTGTGGTAATAAAATTCTCTTTCTTTTTAAAAATTAATTTTTATTTTAATTTACCTAATCTTTTTCCTAATTTATATAAGTGTAAAATAAGAAGAAATTGTTGAAAGTTGCATTGATAATTTTAAAGTACAAGTAAAATGAAAGGCCCCTGGTAGGGTAGACGCATTTGTTACTATATACTAACATGTATTTTCCCAAGAAAATCAATTATGCTCGGTTTTTTCAGAAAATCAATCTAATTTCATAATGAATTTAATGCTTTGAATTTTGACGTGGGTTATTTTATTTTAAAGCCCCGTTTGTTTGTAGGAAATTAATGTGAAAGGAAAAATATTTTGTAAGGGAAGATATTGTGCTAGAAAATATGATATTTTCCTATATTTGACTCCATCACTATAAAATATTTTTTGATGTTTGTACACACTTTTGAAAAATATTTTCCAATTACAAATTTAAATACACAATATCGTAATTTAACTTATATATACATGGTAAAAAATGAAATCTAGTATAATAATTATTATATAAAAATAAATTATATTAAATATGAATTACATTTTAATATAAAATAAATGTAGATGAAGGAGGGGAATGTGGTGGTGGTGGTGGAAGTAATGGTGGTGGTGGGTGGAGGAAGTGGTTGTAATATTGGTAGAGGAAGTGGTGGTGACAGGTGGTGGTGATGGTGGCGGTAGTTGTGTGGAGGACGTAGTAGATGTGTTGGTGTGAGTGTTGGAATAAGTGGTGTCCGAATGGAGGTGGTGGTGGTGATGGCAACGAGTGGAGGAGGTGGTGGCGGTAGTTGGGTGGGGGAGTGATGGATTTGTTGATGTGAGTGGAAGAAGTGATGTTAATAATAGTGAATGAGGTGAGGTAGAAAAGTAAGAAAAAATGTTTTCTCATTTTTTTATGGAAATCATTTACCTTAAATTACATTACATTTTCATGTTGACTTACGCAATATTTTTCTTTAACTTATTTTTCATGTAAAACAAACGTCGAAAAATCCAGAAAACATTTTATTGCACAATATTTTCCTTGAAACAAACGGGAACTTAATTTCATAATGAATTTAATACTTTGAATTTTAATGTGGGTGATAGTATTTTAAAATTTTAGTTAATTATGTTTTCTTAAAATATCGACTCTTAAATTAATATAACTTTTAATGGTTGTAAATATATGTTTGTAACAT